>JAOTAV010039963.1:0-18242 GCA_026546445.1 Cyclargus thomasi
GGGGAGCAGAGCGTGAAGTTTGAGAAGCTATTCGAACTTTATGATCTTTTGTAGTGTTTTTATTAGAGTTCGTCGGGACTGAAATCGTAACAATATATCTCGTTAATGCACATTCTGGCGAGACTCATGCATATGAAGTTGTCTACGTGTTTAATGCGTATTCCCTAGAGGGAACATACGTTTTAGGCAAGATGAGGTGAAACACCTAATTATTGACACTTTTGGGGCCTCAGGTTCATTAATTGTTGTTTTTAAGATAATAATAATTGATGACATGACATGACGGTGCTCATGCGAATGCATGGCGGTGCGGGCGGTTGCGAATGTCCGAACCGGCACCCGCGTCGTGCGCCCGCTTTATGTCTGGTTTATGAAGTTAAATGACTTAAAATTTAGTTAACTACTTATCTACTTAATACGTGTAAACCAGCCATTACGCACGGAGACGCTTATCATGTTCAATCTACAGAAAGCCATATTATTCCCATTTTTTTATCATTAATATCATAGTAGGTCGTGCCAACGAAAGGTCACTTTTCCCTATTTGATTCTAACAGTTCTACAAGGATCTCTAGGCGTACGTCCCCAATCAGAACAATTACCGCAACATTGTTAGTATATTGTTACGTGTTATTTAATGTACAGGACACTCATGCCCAGGTCGGTTATTATTTACACATGACAGTAGTAATTATACATTTATTCCATGCATTTAATGTTGATGACAATGTTAAGAAATTGCCATAAGATAGGTATAGTCATGAAGCTAATACAAAGGGTATAGTTGAAGACGCGACCGCACTCTGAGCGCGGCAGCATCGCGAAGCGACCCTTCAGAACTGCCCTTGTAAAAGTTAAGGCTATTAGTTGGCCGTCAGCACTGACGGCGCTATTCTTCTCCGGCCCCCGCCCCATCCCACGTTCATAGGGCACGGTACAGAGGTTGTGGTCAAGCTATACTAAGTTCTGTTTCCGAGCCCACCGTTTTTTTACTTATTACAATAAATTGCTACAAAATTATTTTATTGTTTTCCCCTTTCTATCATCTCTAGCTGTATATCGGATAGTGTCGATGCCTTCGGGTATGTATTCTCGAAATTCTCAACATATTCTATGGCTCGCTTCGGAATATCGGCTTCGGCATTGGCTAACCAGAGCGGATACGGCTTAAGGGCCTCGTGACAATCGCCCCGATATATAATGGTCCATTCTGAAAGCATAAGCATATTTTACTAGCCGTTGCCCGCGGCTTAGCTCGCGTGGAGTTCGAAAGTCGCGTAAAAACAACTTATTGGCCTCGTTGTAGTGTCTATCATGCTATCGTGCTATGTATCAGAGATGGCGCTGCATGAAAATCAGCTTTGGCTAAGGCTTTCTTAGTTTCTAAAATGGGCTATTACGAATGCACAAGCCCGCTATCAGTGATCAGACGGTTCATTCGGCTGACAATTTTGAAGTTTTGCCTAGAAATGAGTTGGCTCTACGGTTTTACTCTAGATTAGAAGTGAATTAATAATTAGATTCTCACTCATTCGGTTATTGCAGTCTATGTTGACAAGCTCACAATAGTTCTTGAACGTCCTGTGTGTCATGTTAGCGTTCCTCGCGCAAATAACTCCGTACCTAGAACAAACGATTAATTTATGTACCATCTAAGAAATTGCTACAGAGTCAGTTGACGGACCTACGTCATAAGTCGGATTCTGCCAGCTGGATTTGACAACGCGACCAACATATTTAAATGCAATCTGGGTCCGTGTCATACCCTCCCTTATGAGGTGACCCTACGTTATTATTTGGATAGCGGTCAGTAGAAGGATCGGTGTATGTAACCGACACTGAAGTCTAAAAACAATATTTCTGTTGTACCTATATCTCGAAAGCACTGGTAATAAACGAAGTAATATTTAATGACGTACACAGTGAAGACATAAGGACAAGGTCCTCCGCAGATGGTGCTTATGTTGAGCCTCGGGTCGATGAGGGTGGTATTGGTGATGTTGAAGTAGTAGTCGCCGTGGACCCAGTACGGCTCGTAGCCCCAGTTGGGATCGTAGAACTCGTTACGTTTAGGCTGAGATATCTGCCTGGAGAAGAAACATCAGCACTTTAGGAATATGCTCCTACGGGATGACTCTCGCAACTCCGTTGCCCTAAAATTCACCACCTACATCATCTTGATGAATGGCTGTCTTCCACAGGGCACTTTTCGTGTAACTCTCTGCCTCACACAGTCGAACTTTGGAATGAAATATTACCAGCAGTGTTTCCGGAACGCTACGACCTGCTAACCTTCAAGAACTCTTCTTAAAAGGCCAGCAATGCATCTTCAACTCTTCTGATGTTGCAAGTGTCTATGGGCGGCGGTAGTTGCTTTCCATCAGATAGCCTGTTTGCTCTTTTGCCTCCTTATTTAATAAAAATAATGTTCGCGCGGGAACCTTACATTTTTTCGGGATAAAAATAAATTTACGTCCTGTACCGGGACTCAAAGTCTCTCCATACCAAATTTCAGCAAAATTGGTTCAGTTGCTGGCTTTGGCGTGAAGAGGTTATAGACAGCGTAGATTGTAATAAGCTAAGAAATAATTACGGCACATAAAGATAAGATCTAAGGTTATATCAGATTTGAGGTTTCAGAATAGAACTACAGCTCCTTAAATATGGAAAAAAAATGTTGTTATTTATTAGTAAGTTGTTGGGTACCTTCTGTTTGAGGATTCGTTAAAATATGTAGACTGGGTGAAGACTACACTTTTCGATGAAATATCGACATTGCTCTCCTCTGTAGAATGTAGAGAAAGGGTCTGGAAGGCCAACATCACTGAAAATGAATCGAATATTATATTTTTTGACGCAGTATTTTTTGATGATAAATAATTTGAGACATGTAACATGTTTTATCCATATATTATTTAATAATAATAAGTAAACTTTGCAAAGTCGTCGCTATTTTATATTTACGCTGGTCGCGTGGAATAATTGCATAATATAATATAATGTAGTCTTTTAAACATTTCCTGAGTTACGACAATACTTACAAAGTATAAATGACAAACATACGTACTTTATGTACATATTTAAAACAGTTATTGAATGCATTCGTTACTCTAATCATATATTCAATCACATTTAGAAGTGCAAATGCACAGCTTTACATAACTACAAAATTGATTGAGTAATTCCAATTTGCTTTATGATTTTATTCACGTTTGGTTTCGATTTGCGTTGAGTGTTATAAAAATATAATTCTAGTGACTTCTATGCAACGTTGATGAAACACACTTTTATATGCACTATTTCCACTATATTCACAACAATTTTATAACAAATACACGACCGGTTTCGACAAAGTCATCATCAGGTGTCTATTATCATCAGCTTTTGCTAACGGCTTTGCTCGCGTCGGTCTCGAACATCGAAATACGAATGTTTTGGTAAAATGATGTCATTCCAAGACCGTACGTATTTTTCATCCCTTCTTGATGGAAGTCTTTAAGGTTTACACGTATTAAGTAGATAAGTAAATAAGTAGGTAACTAAACTAAGTTATTAATTGCATGTAAATACAAAATTTTGTAGCATGTTCCAAGTAAAAATTTAGTTACTACTTAACCAGATAATTAGAAATGTTTGTATTTTTTCTGTTAAGTTGCTAAGCGGGGCTTGTAACTTGACACGTTTGGACAGGTACATGTGAGAACAATTTAGTTAAATTCACAAGTCTAGTAGCGTATCTGGGTTTAGGTTTTCGTTATGCTCCTTTTAGTAGGTATTTAAAAAAAATATTTCTCCGAAACCTCATCAATAGCCAATTTAATGACAGAATTTACGACTTCAGTACGTTGTTGATCGTCCATCTTGAGTCAACTAAAGAGCTTAATTACTTAAATACGTTTGGGCATACATTTAAAATTAAGTCACTTAAAATTTTGTTACCTACTTATCTACTTTATACGTGTACACCAGGCAAAACGTTCAAATTGATTGGTTGCTTCGTTTAAGCGTGATTGAAGGACTAAATAAAGGAAAAAAAATTAAAATAATCGGTTAACTCTTAAATACCGCATCAATTTCATAAAGAAATTGGCCTAGTTATGAATAATTTTATATACAGTGAAAGTTTAATAATATCGTCAACTTAAGTAAAAACTTCACTGAAATAACTCGTTCTAAAATAATGTAAAAGTTGCAAATTTCCTTGTGGAAAATTATACAAGATTCTTGATTCATACGGATTTTTTATTTTTTATGATATAAAAGTTTTCGTTGCTTAAAAATATTGTTTCTAACTTAATTATGTACTTTAAGTTTTTGCACACGTTTGATTGAATAATATTTAATTTTTCTGTTGCCGAATCCGGATTCCGGAATAAATCTTTCAGCGTATAAATATCTTTTAGCGTATTTATACGCTTTTCGTCAGAGGATTATAAATCAGATTTTTGAAAATTATGACCTAAATACCAAGGACACTGCGCAACCGGGGCCTATGAATCAGTACAATTTAAACATTATATTACAAAGTGTATAAATTTAATAACAGCAGCGACCGGCGACCACTAATTACGACACTAACAATAAATTAACAGTAATTAACGACGTGTTTAATAAAACTGATGAACGCACCCGACCGCACGACAAAACTACAGTTCGGCCGGAATTATTGCGATCATTATGACAAAACTTCCATTATAACTTTCATGATACGGTCACACCGATTTATGCGATTATACGTACAGGGTGTAACGAATAAAGCAATGGTCCACCAACACTGTCGACCGAGAACGAGATTAGATAGATAAAATGTAACTTTATGATCTAGGCTATGTTTCATTTTCTAGCGACATCGCTATATGTCGTCGCCGTCATTAAAGACGTAGAGGAAAATGAAACCTGTAGTCTATGTTATAAAGTAGCATTTTATCGGGCCGCAATATTCTCGTTCTCGGTTGACGGTGTTGGTGGACAAGCGGTCTGATATGTTTTCTTCATTAATTTAGTTTGGGGGGTGAGTGAGCAGGTCACCTCATGATTTCAACGGCCGTCCCCCTTTGACACTTGTAAATTGTAACAACAGAATCGTTGCAAATGCGTTGTTGACCTTAGATGAAGGAATACACAACGAGATTGGAGGACGAGAATAGGGATGCTAGTAGATTATTTTTTAATTAAATCAGTTGGAGCGAAGTTATTTTAAAAAACTGTATAAGGCCGTCACTTTTCCAATATGGTGGCGCAAACGGTAGAGATACGAGATTGCAAAGTTAAAATTCGAAAAAAGCAATTTCGACATGAAATCTATAAAAATCACCAATATCCAAAACTCCCGGAAAAACCTTCTAGGTAAAACTATCGAATAATTGGGCTATATAATTTTGACGTTTACCGTAGCCTCATGATGCGGTATGAAAATTAGAGTTTTGCCAAAATGAGAAATGTCTGGCGGGGCTGGGATCTTACTCTATAGGAAGGTTCTATGTTTATTGCATTCTCAAATGCTTTTCCAAATCTGCTATGTTCATTCGAATAGCAATCTAAAAATGTTTTTGGTTTATTGTTAATAGGTACAGCGTTCAAAGCTATTTTGCTCCTGAAAACACTTTGTGCCGACTGCAAAAGATTTTAAAATCAGAGCATCATCAAGATAAATAATCCCAAACGGACTGTAATTCTAGATATAATCCGCTGCTATTGCGGTCTGAGGGGTACATGTATCGATATTTATATGAAAAAAGTAATAAAATAACAGTATTATATTTCACGTAAGTAATAGGTACGGTAAAAATAGTTTCACACGTTCTGCGAGTTTATTTACCTTTTGCTTTTTTGAGTAGGACTCGCGCACGAAGGGTTCCGTACCATATTAGAGCAAACGGGTAAAAATTGTGTCTTTGTATGAGAATTGAGAGCCCACTTTAATTATTAATTTTATTTAAATTTAATTACTAATTAGTAAAGCTTAAATACAATTCTAAAAATCAAATAAAATCAAATCTGTAAATTTAAAGTGCCTGCAAGCTGCCATTATTGATATTGAGCACAAAATAGCAAAAAAACACGTATTCCCACCAAATGACGTAGGTCCGTCAACTGGCTCTCTTTCAATTTCCTCCATTATACATATTAAGCTTCATTTACAAACATGTTAAAGCTTGCTGTAGTTAATAGAGCGAAAATCTCAAAAGGAATCTTTTAGTAGAAACTAAAATATCTATAAGCAGTTTTTTCAATAAAAAAATAATAGATCTGTGTAAGTATATATCTTCATATAAACTTTCATCCCCCTATTTCATTCTTCTTTGCGGATGTCTACGTCATAAATTTAACCTGCATGCTAAATTTGAGCCTCATCCTTCCAGCGGTTTATTGTGCTAAACGTTGATATACCACTATGTCAGTCAGTCAGAGTATTATATATTTTGATATAAAGGCGTAAAGTCATAGTCGTTTATGGCAATATATCTGACATCACCGCTCCAGGTATCTCATAACAAAGTATAAGATAAGGATACTAACGCGAAAGGTAAAATAGGGTACGTGAGGCGATTTCGAAACAGCCTCCCCCAGTGATTAATACCCGCAATCATTGCCAGCCCTCGGTTATTTCATGTGACGATGGATAACTCACATACGTTAAAAAGTTATGTAAATACAAAATATATAAGGCGGCTCTGTTTGAGACTATGATGATTGTACAAAATATAAGCGGCGTTATTATTATTAGTATTAAATAATCTGATTTATAATAACTAGAGGGCGCCCTGTGGTCGAAATTTCCAAAAATAAATCCATCGTGTAGCAAGCTTCAAATTATATTTTCAATTCAATCACAGACTTCAATTTGGCATAAAGGTCTCGTTACCAGCCCATCAAATTAAAAAAAAAACAAACTTTAACCATAGACAAAAGAGAATTTCGTGTATGATTATCGTGTCATGTCAAAATATTGTAGTGTGCGTAGAGTTTTATTTATTAAAAATATACAAAATTAAAGCATCTACACAAAAATATTAGAGCCCCTCCTCCATATCAACTAGAAATAAGAGAAATTTCATGCTTTTATATCTATGTCTTTTATATCTACGAGCATAAAGGTCCCGTTACCAGCCCATCAAATTAAGAAAAAAAAAACTTTAACCATACACAAAAGAAAATTTCGTGTATGTTTATCGTGTCATGTCAAAATATTGTCACTACAATATTTTATTTATTAAAAATATACAAAATTGAAGCATATATACAAAAATATTAGAGCTCCTCCTCCATATCAACTAGAAATTAGATAAATTTCATGCTTTTATTTCTACGAGCCTTTTTAAAAAGGTACAAAGTTTTCCGCTCGCGTATTAATGTGTAGATATAACTAAGGGCCTCAATTACCACCTCCTGATAAATAATAAAGAGAATAGAACACAACATATCTTACAGATAAATTATAGAGACTTTATCAAATAAGTTGCGGTTAGCCTATTTGACACTTAGCTGGAAGAGTCCCTTAAAATAAAGCATTGTCAAATAAATCTTCTGTTAAGAGTTTGCCACCGCCTCTGTGGTATCGTCGAAAGTGTACCTACTCTATATATTCATAGAATCTAATTTTTGTTTTTTTTTTTAATATAAAAAAAGTTGAAGATTTGAGTCCAGACATTTTCCGTTACCGCACAAAAGATTTTCCATTCCAAAACATTATCAGGAAAGTTGGGTCGAATACCATTTAAAATAATTCGTCTTTTGTTACGTAATGAAAGGAACTAATAGGGGTCATACATCCCCTCTTTATCCAGGCCCTCATGATCGACTCTGGGCTCGCCTTTGTGTCAGACAAAGAAAACTCATATATCTAATCTTGCTCGAATCTCAATGTGTTTATTTGCTTTCATATTTCCGCGCAGGCTGAGACTATAGTGCTCAAAAATGCTCAATTGTTGGACCCGTTTTTCCAACATTATTAGGTTACTGCTCGGCTCATACTGGACGCAGCGTAATGTTTTATAGCCTTCCTCGATAAATGGACTAAGCAATGCAAAATAACTTTTCAATTCCGGCCAGTAGTTCCTGAGATTAGCGTGTTCAAACAAACAAACAAACAAACTCATCAGCTTTATATTATAAATAGCTGTGCCCGCGACTATGTCCTCGTGAAACTTTATAAATTGTCCCGTTTTACAAAATTTTTTGATTACTACTCGGCTTTTAGTGGTCATAGCTTGATGTTATACCTATACCCTTCCTCGATAAATTGACTAACCAACGCAAAAAAGAATCTTTTAATTCCGGCCACTAGTTCCTAAGATTAGCGCGTTCAAACAAACAAACTTCAGCTTTATATTATTAGTTTAGATTATTATTACTACAAGTATTATAGAATATATTATATAGTATAGAAGGTTAACTTTTATACTATAATATATTATAGTATAGAAGCTTAGATAAAGCTTATGAGCAAGATAGCACGAAAAATAAAATCAGTTATTTTTACTTTACGACCGTCGCAGAAATAGATAAAACAAGAACTAAAAGTATTTATCTAAAAGTTTTCATAAAACCGTACCTCAATTTTTGACCAGTTTTAAATTTTGAAATCAAAGAACGCAAACAAACAAGATACACCGCAGCCATAAAACTCAGCATAGTTTGCAATACCTGAAAGTTACTTCAAATAAAAAGCCGTTTCAAACATCATCTATTTTTTTATTTGCGGTTTTTAGAATACCTTTTTTAGGTAGGTAGGTATAGTAACGTGAATATTTGTTTTATTGGAGATCTGATACATAGAAATGTGTGGCCTTTGCAAAGTTCTGTAATTCAATAAATGTACTATCTGGGAAGTTGATTTACAGTCAGACTGCGGACCTGAGTTTTTTGTATCGTATGTATGTGATTTTTGCATTCGTAATTTGTATGTGATTTTTCGGTATGTGATTTTGATCACATTGATGCAGGTGCATTGTCGGTCTTTTAGAAAGGAATACGTTCTTTTCTGGAAGGTTTGCAGGTCAATATGTCCTGACGTTTGGAAATACAGCTGACCATAGTTCATCCCAGAGTTTTACTGTACGTGGCAGAACTCGTCATAATGATGAGGAGGTAAATTTTCCGCGCAATGGCCAAAGTTGCAGGCGCGTTGTCGGCCTTTTAGAAGGGAATAGGTTTTTTCTGGAAGGTTTGCAGGTCGTATACGTTTGTTACGTTTACGAAATACTGCTGGCCATAGTTCATTCCAGAGTTTAGGTTAGTATATATATATATATTTCTCGTGTTTTTATGAAATCGAAAAGTTTTGTAGGCTCTGTAACCCGTTAATAGTTTTTGAGTTCGTGGGCATCAAAATTGATTATGCATTTTGCAGCAAACTAGAGCTGTGAAGCTCTAGTTAGCTGCAAAGATTTTTAAGAGAATTTTTTAGAGAAGCTGAAATTAGAATTTTTTAATCTACTTTATTACTTCACCACTGGTGTATCTGTAACAACACATCTAATTAGTGTTGAACCGTCACCGATCCCCGCAGTCCCAGTTAGTCCTGGCTAGTCCCGTTCAATCTGCACGCGGTCCCGGGCTAATGAGCTAATTCCCGATACTTTGTCGTCTGATTACAGCATACCTCAATGTAGTTAGTGCTGTAAACTGCAATAGAGACTTCATTTTACTAATTGTATTTAACTGAAACTAAGCTTTGTTAGGTAGGTACTTGACAAACAGAATCGCCATGTTTCGGATATTTATCAGGAGCGTCTCGGAGGCTATGTTAATTTCCGTATGTAGTGCAAAAATACTAATTTTGGCTGCATGTTTAATGTTTAATACTTTATACTCTAACGGTGTCACATGTGACACACAACGGTGATTTCGAACGACAACTAGATCACGTGACTTTTCGTTCGACAATGTCAATTCCGTACTTAAACACGTCAAGTCAATTTCGTAATCAATAATCGCTTGCCGCTTGTTATTATTGGGGCAGATACGACAGTATTCATAGCTAAGGCCTAAAGGATAAAGTTATAAGTAGTAGTGCATAAATATGGTGTCCTGGCTTATCTGAATTAATAAAACTGGTAGGAATCTCTGATTTCCGATCCGGGAAATCAGCCGTTCCAGCTTAATAAATATGGAAGAAGACGACGGAAATCTTCAAGCATATATTGCAGAATTCTACGAAATCCTGACTACAATATTGTCTAGTATTTTATTCTATCCGATATTTTCACTTTTTTACTGAACCCGTGCATGATAATTATATTAAAGGGCCATCTTAATAAAATACGAAAGCATTTTCCATAAAAAATATTTCATCATAAAACAATACACTTCACAACCACTAATTACTAAAATCCTACAATTAATGAAGCAGACTGTATAAGCTCATACGCAACAATTTTATGCGAGAAAAGTCTGCGAATCTCGGATTTTAATTAAGAGCTGTAAGTAATGCAATTGTAAACTAGGACGGCACCCTGAGGCATAAAATACTTATAATTTGAATAAAATGATGTGGAATTTCTATTTCTATACGAAACCAGTGCAGTGTCGAGCAATTTGCCGCGCGTTGATATATGCAAGAGCAACCTGTCCGGAGAACGAAAGACTGGCAAAGAGGTCAGTGTTGATGCAAAATGGCCTATCTACCCGACGCTTTCACAGGAAAATAGTCTTTTTCTCCTTGCAATATTAGTTAAAATTGTACGATGCTTTATAAGGGTCATAGTGTTGTTCCCGTGACGATAATACGCAGAGTCCGTGAAATGCATCGTCGCTTGACACAAAGTTAAATCTAGTGAGTAGTGAGGACCCACTCTCTTCTCGGTTCATCACTTTCGGCGTGAAATTAGTGATAAGGTAATTTAATATATTTTATATTTACTAAAATTATTTTAAATTTACTATATAAATAAATATGAATTTCAACCCCTTATTTCGAGTCTTACTCAAAATTGACAACGACTGAACCGATTTTACATGGAAATTATATTAAAAGAGAGCAGAGAAGTGATACGAAGCCTTAGAAATCTCGATAATGAATATTGGACACATTTTTTCTTCTCAAATTTTATAAGGTTTTTTCATTCATCAAATTCCCTGATTTTCATTTCCTTCAATAATATCAAATCTTGTTTTCTTTTGGCGTTTTATCAGTGCTTGAGGATATTTTTTGTTTACAATGCCAATTATAATGTTGTGCTTAACCTTTAACCTATATAGCATATCGAAGCGGCCATTGAGATAAACTGATCAAAATAAATAAAATCATCTTCTTTAATTACATAATTCTAATCAATATGTAGCAAATTGATATTATTTGATAAGTTTTTGGATCTATTTATAGTATAAACTAAAATTTTGATATTTATAAGATAATAAAGCGATATACAGAAAAGATAACCATTATAGTGCGTAGATTTTACGAAATGATAATTATTATGATCCATGCCAAAAATTAAAACCATTAACTGATTAATATTCAAAATAAAAAGTCAATAATTATAATTATTCAATATTACAAGCTTTTATTTAACTTTCACAATTTTTGTAAGTTGTCTTGAAAGTTAAATTTTGATCCGCTCCCCGGTTTTCGAATAAGGTGAAATTTTGCATGATGATTAGCTGATCTGATGAGGCCACTGTAAGGCGGCCATAAGAACTCCGAAATCTAACTTTGCGACCGCATCAGCATCGGGCTTATTTGATTCATCTTGTCGAGCACTCTGATCAGGATTAAATGATGGAAATAAAAGCATGTTAATTTATTTTTCTTTTAATTTTATATGTTATTTAATAAATGTGTCTCGTTTATTTACTCCTCGAGGCGACAATCACTGAACGGTTCGATAAAATATTAGAAGATAATTTGAATCCCGGGAAACGACACGGGATAGTTTTAATTCCGGGAAAATACACAAGAGTGTTGTGAACAGCCCTTTTATATTATATAATTTAAAATAGTCATCACATAACCTTTTTATTTTTACGTAAAAAGCGTAACTTTAAAACAGTTAACGCTTCAGTGGGGACGGGTCATAAAGGCACCACCGCCTTAAAAGCGGCACGTGGCACTAAAAGGTTAACAGTTAACCCTCAACGTTTAATCTCATAGTTATAAACTCGGCGCGGGCAAATTCAGGGAAATGTGAGCTTACACAACAGTATCTGGTGTCTACTTGTGCTGTTATCAATTATGGCGAAGCCTTGAGGCTGCCACGCCAGTTGTCAAGTACTGTCGAGACTTCGACAGATCGATTCTGGATTTATGTAGCTGCCAGCCGCTTTGTGTGGAATTATATATCAACGGCACGCTTATGATTACTACTGATCATTTTGTACGTACCGATTATTACATTTCTGGTCGCAATTATTGTTAAGCGTATATACCGGTTACGTTTATTTATTTATTTGGTACTCCTAAATAGTAGATGTGGCATCGGTTATTAAAGATTATTTTGTAATCTAAATAGGTTTTAATTAGTAAAAAACAATATCGCTATAAAATTGTTGTATGCCTAAAGTTGCTGTATATTTCAATAAAATAATATTATAACGAAGATGAAAGCAATTGTAGGGTTGAAAATATTTTGAAGGGTCATAAATGAAAATAGCCTGGGAAAATAATATTTTCTTTTCTACCCCAGCGAGGGAAACAATTTAAACTTCCAAATGGCTGGAACTTGAAAGAAACAAAAAATGACAATGACTGAGAATGGGAATTATTTTAATAAACCAACTTATGATATACCCCTCTTTGGCCCTAATATTCAACGTTTTTCATTGTATTTTCCGTAAAAGCTAACATTTTGAATTCGTTTTATTCGCGGTTTTTATTGTTCAAATTGTAGGATCGGCCATTCATAAATGCATACGAAATACAAATAGGACTGTAAAAAACATATTTCACAGTGGAATTAGAATAGTGTTGCAAATTAGACGTTATGTCTGGTATTAAATTGATGAGTAGTTAACTAAATTTTAATTTTAAGTTACTACCTTCATGTAAACACAAAATTTAGAAGCAAGTGGCAAGTTAAGCCACTTAAAATTAAGTTAAAATTTAGTTAACTACTTGTCTACTCAATACGTGTAAGCCAGACATTAGTTCTAAAAAAGTATTTTATCGTTTAGTCCAAACATTACAAGTTCTTTTCCATACCTAACCTAGTATTTAAGAAACTAAGGAGCCGGTTTCACCGCTTACTGGTAATGTTGGATAGTCTATCTACAACTTTTTTTGACAGATGCTGTATGGAGAATCTTTGTTGTCTTGCAAACACTTAATTAGTAAGCGGTTGAAATAGGCCCTTAATAAGATGGGCGAGCTATACTTATATTTACAAAACCATACCTACTCAAACTTTTAAAGTATATTTATAAATGTATAACGAAACAAGCTATTGTGATGTAAATAATCAATTAATTAAATATTCCTTTAATGAAAATTGGTACAAATGTTCAGCCGAGCGGAATTAATTTTGCACTGATTTTACTCCGGCCGTAATAAATAACGAGTGTTAATTATTTATTTATGTATAAGTAAGCATGCGGTTTAATTGACTGGAAAACCAAATAAAAGAAAAATCTTTAAGCTTTATGCAAATAAATGTAACGATTATATTGAACTTGTGATATATTTGATAGATTGAACTGGTAAAAAAAAATTTAAAATGGACACAGATTAATATCTATAGGGACGTTCTCCTTTCTAAAATCTACAGGGTGTAACAAAGTAAGCGATAAAACTTTAAGGATCGTATGTGTTCCTGATATACATATAGTTCACTGTGAAAGTAGCAGCGTTGAAAACGAAAAAAAATTCGTAATTTGTATGGACAAGCGCCCGAGCGATATGAGTTTGGCCATACAAATCATAAAAATTAATTTCGCTTCCAACGGCTGCACTTTCATAGTATACTCTATCTCAGAGACACATATCATCCTTAAAGTTTCATCACTTACTTTTGTTACACCCTATATATCAGACAAAGTTACGTAACAACATACTAAAACATAGCTTTAAAAATGTTTACATAAAAACAACCTTGAAATAAGAAAAACATACCCATGGAGATTTCTAGGGCTATCTCCGTCACCCATACCGATAACCAAGATAACCTTTGTCCTTTACCGCGCAAATCTTATGTAGAATAACACCATAGCTGATATTAAACTATGAAAATATATTTTTCGTTTGATAACGCCACCGTGGACTTATCTGACGTGACGCAAATTATAATATAAATACGGATGATCGTAACAGTCGGCATCAGTCGCCAAGATGAGGTTAACGAAAGAACAGATTCAGTTCTACAAAGACAATGGGTATATTCACTTGAAGAAGTGCATAAAGGGCAAGCTTCTCGAAGACGTGTCGAGAGAATACGATGATTTGTTCAGGAGAAAGAATCAAGACAAAACTGAGAGCTCCTGGGTCGGAACAGAAGAAACGCATAGAGTCAGCAACACTCCTTACACGGTGGGTTTTGTTTCTCACTTTTTTTATTGGGATCACAAGATAATATTTACTGTACATGCAGCATATCCATTCTGTACGCCGTATAGAAGTCGCCCTGTGTTTGAAATTCGACTATACATTTTTAAATCCTTCGTGTAAAGGATCTATAAAAATATACTCTATTCTAAATTCGATCACAGACCTAATAAAGGTCTCATTATCAGGCCTTTAGATTTTATTTTAAAAATCAACCAGAATTTAACCAGAAATTTATTGAAAATAAGCAAGATTAAAGTACATTTTAAAATAATACTGGTATTCCAGGCTCTTTCATATCAACTATAACTGGTAAAAATGTCATGCTTTTACATCTACGCGTCTTCCGTAAAAACGGGTACAAAGTTTTCCGCTCGCGTATTAAGATACTGTATATTTATAATGTAATAATTGATTTAAGAAATGAAATTAAAACAAAGTTTTGGCTTATTTTTTTTAGTAGCTTTTTCTTGCGGCTTTGTTCGCGTTAAGAAGTAGTTGCATACTTTTCATCCCCTATAAGGGGGGTATCACATTCCCTTCTTAGCGGATGTCGACTTCATAAAATCTAAATGTATGCAAAACAGTCCGATCGAACCATTGCTGTGCGTCGATAAAACAGAATGTCGACTTTAAGGCTTTTGTACCGGCGTGCTAACAAACTCATTGGACTTTTACTATGTGTCTATTACTTTCTAGGTAAAAGGAATTCACAATCTTCAAATGAACCACGCTGTGTTTGGAAAGCTGTTGTATGACGATGATCTTCTTGATGCGCTAGAAGACGTCATGGGTACCAAGAACATAGCGCTGCACCACACCAAAGCCCATTACAAACCACCAGAGAAAGGAGCGTCGTACCCGATGCACCAGGTAGGTTGACCCGAAAAACTTACAAAAAAAAAATTAACATACTAAGGACCTTCGA
This sequence comes from Cyclargus thomasi, assembly GCA_026546445.1. Classification (NCBI taxonomy): domain Eukaryota; kingdom Metazoa; phylum Arthropoda; class Insecta; order Lepidoptera; family Lycaenidae; genus Cyclargus; species Cyclargus thomasi. Next base: position 15,405 of record JAOTAV010039963.1, read on the forward strand.
TTCCTCCGATTTCAGATAGTGTAATAATGTGACAGATAAAACTTTATTTGACAGATTTTATATGGAGAATCTGTTAAAACAGTTGTGTATAGCCTAACAGAAACAGTAAGCGGTGAAAAATATCCATAAATATAAAACTCGACTGCTGGAACCGTTAAAAATCCGACAATTCGTTTTTTATACCGATTTCCAAAAAGGGTTTCTAAATTCGATAAATATGTTCCTTTTATTTTTATATAACTAGTGTCACTTTAACGCGCCTACGGCTTTCAAGTCAAAATCCATCAAGCCGTTTAGGCTGCAGAGTAAGCAAACAATTATACATACATACTCTTGAAAAACATAAACTAAAAGGTAGGTAAGGTAAAAAGAACTAAGTCGCTATTTTATTTTAAATTGCTCTTGGATTCAAATACTTCTCAAAAATATTTTATTAATGATATAACCGTTGTAGGCTATGGTCTATAGGCGGCAGCGTCCTAGCCTCCTAGGAAGGCGGTGAATTTCGGAGGATGTACCTCCGAGAAATGAATGAATTTCGGAGGTACATGGGCGGCAAAAATAAAGTGGCCCAAACTTATAAATATTGTAAACGACCATTTCTGTGGCGCACCGGTTGAGCACCTATAGGTAGTTCACGCCGTGTGTCGCGCGTTCGAATCCCTCCGACGGAACTGAAGTTCCTGGATCGTGGATGTGTATTAAATATATGTATCATATAATATAACCTTAAACATGTAATTCTTCAGGTACTTACCACGGGCCCAGACGTGGTTTACACCACGTCAGCGTCACGCGTCCAAAGACATTATAATAAAAAAAACTAATAAAAATTGATTCAAATTGAGATGAAATCTTGCACTGATAACTCTACATTGTTGTCTACGTTCCTCTTATAATTATTTACTATCGCAGGACTACCCGTATTTCCCATACGAAAAGGATTCAATGACAGCTGCTTTCATCCATCTGGACGCTGCTAACCCCGAGAATGGTGGTCTCTTCGTGTACCCAGGCTCACACAAGCTAGGCCCCTTGGAAGACTTTGGACCAAAGGAAGGAAGCGCTTTCCATTATGTGGACCAGGTACTTACATACTGATATCAAGCTGGTGTTCAAAAACAGCTTCGCCAACTATTCATTTACTCAGGAGAATTTTACTATCGAAAATACCACCATCTGCCGATTATTAATTTTCTAAATGAGCGTAAACCTATTATTTTGGAGCGAGATCGCTCTATAAGAGAAGCATTATAATTCTTGCAAACAACACGTTCTGATCTAGCAGGTCTCGATGTAGCCCGATTAGACTATCAATCAATATTTCTAAGAGTTTCTTAGAAAAGATTGATCATATTATTATGCTTTCTACAACGAAAAAATTCTTTGCAGAAAAAGTTCCCAATCGAACGAGCGACGCCAGTCATTGCGGAGGCCGGTGACGTGGTCATCTTCTCATACCTTCTTATCCATGGCAGCACTCAGAACTCCTCCAATCGCCCACGGAGGATGTTCCTTGCCCAGGTGTATGATGCCCACGACAAGCCCATCGGTGGGGAACCTGCCCAACCTGGCCGTGGATGGTTGCTGAGGGGAGTTAATCTGTACAGAGATGCCACTGTTACAAACAGAGCTGTCGACTAATTGACTCTATAAGCTTTATTTTTAGTTCAAACTTTTGAAGTAGGCGGGAGTCCATAGCAATTGTATTTACACTAGCTGACCCGATATACGTTGTCCTGACTAAATTATGACTAAGAGAATACAACAAGCTGTTCCCTTCACACGAATATACTAAATGTACATATTTGATAGCTATCATGAGCAGAATAATAAATAAGATATTCGTTGATAAATAATTTACAAATACATTAGCTAATTACAAAATTGTCAGTTACATTATGACTAATAATATATATTGTACGTGAATATTATTTTAAATATTCAATATACAATATTGTTTTAGTTATACATATATAGTACAGGGTTGAAAGTACTTCATTTATATGTAGCTACCTAATATAATTAAAAAAAAGTTTTAATTTTTTCAATAATTTGTTTTAGCTGTGAAATAAAATATTATATTGATATTAGATTAGGTGTGTATAGTATATTTTATATGAAAATTCATAATTTTATCTACGTAGTTTAAGATAATGGTTGTGATGTCTAAATATATAGAAAGAGTTTTGTGATTTTTGTAGAATATTTTTTTGTAAAATAAATAGGGTATTCAAATAGAAGATGAGTTTTTTTATTTTTTACTTGAAGAGAGCGTACACTGTCCAGTGTCCATAGGTCACGGTCCGCATTGCAAATTTTAACCACGTGAATTTTTTCGCACTAACTTTTTTTATACATAGTATTATAATTTATATTATTTTTTTTTATTATCAGTGCGGATACTCCTTCTATATATTAATACGCGAGCGGAAATCTTTGTACCCCGTTTCACGAAAGACGCGTATATGTGAAAGCATGAAATTTCTACCCAGTTACTCGTATAGTTGATATGGAGGAGGAGCGTGGAATACCAATATTATTTTAAAATATACTTTATTCTTTCATATTTTTAATAAATATGAAAGAATAAAGTACAGCTACGCATACTACAATATTTTGACATGACACGATAATCATACAAGAAATACTCTTTTATTTATGGTTGAAGTCTGTGATTGAATTGAGAATAGATTATATTTTTAACCGACTTCCAAAAACGAGGAGGTTATTATGTTCGGCTGTGGATATTTTTTTTTAATTTTTTTTTTTATGTATGTTCAACCATAGCTCCGCCGTTTGTAAACCGATTTTCAAAATTTTTGCTTTGTTGTATAG
>JAOTAV010039974.1:0-18240 GCA_026546445.1 Cyclargus thomasi
TCAGCCAAATCTGTTCTGCCGTTCTTGAGTTATAAGTGGTGTAACTAACACGACTTTCTTTTATATATATAGATTAGTAAGCAGCCAAGAATTGTTTTTAATTTTTTGACATAGTATTATTTATGTATTATTTATACTAGTGTATATTATTGTTTGTTTAATAAAGAATAAAAGAAAAAAGTATCAGTCAATTAGTTAGTCACTAGCCAATACTTAAGTGGTGTCTACACATCGAATTTAAATCGTTATATAATACTGATTGATTATTAATTTTTGTGATTTTTTTCGTCAGAACGGATACTTTTATATAATTTAATGTGTTACAGAACTAGTCGAAAAAAAATAGCGTTAGTATATTCGCAGTGTGGATACGCGCTAGTTGCTAGGCGAAGCACGCTTGGTGCTTGCAACGGCATTCGCACCGACTAGACTGTTAAATTCGCCTATGCATCATTGATTAGTTTGAAGTCGGCCTACTAGTTCCTTCTGTCCATTGTGGCAATACTTTGTTCTAGTACCCCTTAAATTGTCTATTGAAATAGGATCATAAACGAGAGTATCTTTAACGACTTGTTTTGACAGAATACTAATTAACAGAGAGTTTTAAATTCTGTTAGCTTATACGAAGTATCTTAAAATGGGCAGGAGAATAAGAAAGTATGCTATTCATTTTTGGAAAGATAAAGGTATGCTTAGCCTAATTATAGGCTAAGCATACTGACGCATACCGTTATCTTACTATGATATAATATATCAGATTCCAAATTTTATTGAATGAATTTTGTTTCTTTAATTCATCTTTTCTAACCATGTACCATTTCAATACTTTAAAATACTTTATACGTATGGTCTATGATCATTGATCATAAATATTAATACATATGGTCATATGGTCACAACTTAGATTAACTTAAAAATGCATAAAATAAATTAGCGCATCTAAATGCTGCAAACAAAGTCTACCTAGCCGACTTTTTTCGAATGAATTTTAAATCTAATTTGGAAGACGCGGCGCCCTCCTAGGGTAGGCCCGAAACCGGCACGGCATCTCTGTGCATTCGCAATTATCTCGATATTTAAGCTTCAGAGAAAAGCTAATTACGGGTGTTTATTGTAAATAATTATCACAGTCTAGTTTACCAATTTATTACAAAACGGATTTACTTCCCACGAATTGACGAAATATAATAATATAATCCCCGAGTCGTTTTGTTCGTCACTATTACTACATTGGCAACGCTTTTGTAACCTTTCGCAAAGTTGATTCAAATATTCAATAGGTTTCATTTTGTTTTAATTGCGTAAATATTAGCTTTGATTACAAAGTGCAGTTATACGGGGTTGGGTAAGTCCGATTTCAGTAAGTTTTACAACAGCGTTAGCGGCAAGACAATTTGATCAGTCAACTTCCGTGTCATTTCGATAATCCAACTGGAAAATTTTGCTCTGACCAAATATTACGATTGTGGACGAACCGACAAAAATTATTTTCAACTATCAGGGGGGTTATTATTCCCAGCCAAGTTCCAGTCAATCTTCAGTCACGTGACACTAAATACGTGAAGTTTCACGTTCCCTAATGTCACCAACATGTTTAAAATCCATCAACCCATCCAAGCTAGGATTAATTCAGTTATTATTCTAATAAGACGTTATCATACGAAAAAAGAACAAGGCAAATGTTTAGCCGTATATTAAATTGCCTGGAACCATGCAGGTTTGTAATGGCCATAATAACCCCCGTGTTGCCCGCGACTTTGTCTGCTAAGTTTCACTTCATAAATTATCCCGTTTTTACAACATTTTTTTGATTACCGCTTGTCTCCTATAGGTCGATGCGTGATCCCTCGATCTGTGGAATAATTAACACAAAATGAATTTTGCATATAAAGCTGAATAGTTCGTTTGTCTGAACGCACTAATCTCAGGAACCTCTGGCCGAAATTGCGATGAAATCATAGACTTACATGTAATGATAGAATGCAACATAGACAACCGGTGGTCTGGAAAAAACCTCATATTTCCAAAGGAGCTTACAAGAACGTTTGTTATACGTGATTTTTTAAAAATTCTACGCGAGCGAAGTCGCGTGCAAAACTAGTTTTCTTTTAAGTCCACATCGATCAAATTAACATTCTGGAAAGATTTGCACTATCTTCAGTTCTGATTTTATTATATATTATAGGCAAAAAACCATAAGTCCCAAGTGGTTCTTACCATCTCCACTGATTATACTATACTGATTTATTATTATAAGCAAAAATTACTAATAATAATAATAATTAGTAATCAGTATATTATCCGCCTATGTTACATTCATTTCATCTTAGAGTATGCAAAAATTAATGTCAGGACGTCAAGGAAGGACAAATAAACAAACACAATTAACCATTTGTATAGATGGCTTCAAATAACGTTAAAAGAAGATTTTTTTAAATTGATGAGCAGCAATTTTTTTAGATTTTTTTTCTAAGCAATTAAAGTTAGATGAATCAATGAATATTTTTTAAAAAAGTTACATACTATTGGAGGACGATGATAAAGCACATCGCTACGGAACGAAACTGAAATTACGTTTTTTTATCCTAATACTCTCACTGCGACTTTTAGGCTCTGCTCAAGCCATAAGCGTACAGCGGGTAAAGCCCTCTTTTTCTAAAATAAGCTCAAAATGATAAGTATACTTTATTAATGACCGTCCTTATTATGCATAGTCATAAAATATATTCGTTATCATAAAATATGCAATAACGTCTGGTTTACACGTACTAAGTAGTGAACTCAATTTTAACTTAACTTTAAGTTATTAACTGCATGTAAACACAAAATTTTATAGCAGATGGCAAGTTAAGTCACATTAAATTAAGTTAAAAAATAGTTACCTACTTAATACGTGTAAACCAGACATAATGTCGTGTTTCCACGTATTAAGTAGATAGAAGTTAAAAAATGAGTGTAAACACAACATTTAGTAGCAAGTTGCAAATGAAATGACGTAAAATTTAGTCATATACTTAACACGTGTAAGCAAGATATTAGAGACAAGTTTTTAGTAGTAGAATATAAATATAATTATATGCACAAAAATTCTTGTAATAAATTCAGGTACGTAGTTAAAAATGATATAATATTTATGTCCAACTTAAAGAATACGAAACATCCTGTTTATGTAATATGCAATAATATATAGTGTATACTATCACACAGAGATAAATTATTTCCAACATAAATATGTTGGAAATAATTTATCTCTGCTCCAATATTAATACCAAGCAAAACTCATATTGACTAAGATAGGTATAAAATTAGATAATGATTTCTGAGTCCGCTGAAGTTTATGACTTATCTTAATCTAGGCTACGATCAAAGCGAACGGACCACAACCGATCCGAATGACCGAGGCGATAAATAGTTTGACCAGGCCGCCGCACCGGTTAGTTGTCCGTCGCCCGCACTCGCGCTCCGTGATGTAAACGATGCCGAAACCGAACGCAGTCGGTGTCACGCTGATGTTACATATCACATTGTGCTCATCCATACGTGTGCCCATTGACTGGAATGAAAGTGAAGTGAAAATAAACGAGGCCTTCGAAAACACTAACCCGAAAGAAGCGATACGACAGAGTAATCCATACTTCGAGTACACGGCGAAGAAACCGCAGTTTGCAATTGATATAGCCGCTGCTCATAATGTCAAATCGCCGGAGAAACACTACACTTCTTATCCCATCAGGCCCTATACTGGTGTCAGTAAGCCGGAGTTGGGCAAGCACCAAATGTTGAATCCTGAAAAGGAATCTTATTATCCGTATCAACGTTATGTTACTACGAGTGATGATTTAAACCATGTGACTCCGTCTTCGACATCCTACGACGTTTACCATCCTTACAAAGCAGAGGAACCTGGATTGCAAGAAATATACAAGGATCCAGTATTGGACAAAATAAGAAATGATTTACGAGACAGCAAAAACAGACTTCAGCAGTACGAAAGTGAAGCCGGAAAATCGGACGTTTCGAAAGAAGAATACTTGGAAAGCCCGGAACAGACAGACTACAGATACTTTCCCAAGAAAAATATACCAGCGCGATTTGAGATACATAGACCGATGCGTCACCCCATATATTATAGACCACCGCCGAGATTCAGTTACAGAGAAAATATTTTAAATAAAAAACTTCGTCATCCGTGGAATCAAAATTATGCTAAAGTGACTCCAATGCATTATAAGCCAATTAAAAATCATATACATCGCCTAAGGCAACATCATGCTTTGAAATTTGACGATGAAAATAATGAGTATCCTCACTTACCAGACACAGAATCGTATGCTGAAAAACCTGACGGCTATGATATTTATGAGAAGGGTAAAGACAATTATGTGAGGCTTAGAAATAATATCGATGAATCGATCAACAAAGCTGTTTTAAAAAACAGACCTGTAACTAATGAGAAACTTGAACTTAAAGGAAATGATGATGATGAAGAGAGTCACGAAGGTAATGACGAATTTGTTCCAATCAAAAACTACGCCCAAGTCAGAAAAACAGAAACCACAAAACATCTACCGAGAGTGGCAGCTTTTCGGGATGCAGAGAGTCTCGATGAAATAAAAAATGCTCCAAGACTAAGGGAAGCTGTAAAAAGTACAAAAGCACAAGTTGTATACTCTGAGGAAGGCTATGAGGATTCTGCTTATGATCATGCTGGTGAACAAAAACATGCTTCAGATATTGAAGGCCACGGTGGATATCTTAAGGAACATGAACTAAGTGGAGGTAAATATCAAACACCATCGTTGGGTGAAAAAATACAAGATGCAGGAAGATCTGCTCAAGGTAATAAGGTGATTCATGCTGAAAAATGGAAAAATGATAATTTGAAAAACACTGACGATTCCGAGGTGGAAGATTACTCTGAAGATGAAAAAGAAAATTCCGAAGAGAGCGACGCACATGCCGAAAACACTGATATTGAACCAAGTGACAGTGCAAGTGAGACGTCAGAAGAAGTCGCTGATGATGAACCTGATACGGAAAATGAAGAAATTTCTAGAAACAAACGAGAGGACTCAGCAAGCCACCTAGATGATAATGGCACTATAAATTCAAACGATACTATGACTAGTGACATAGAACACGTTGTGAATAAGCGTGAATTTAAAACGTCTCAACACAAAGAAGCTTTTAATGATCATATAAAAGAAAGTAAACAAGAAAGAGCTTATCAAAAATATCCATATTATTTTGAAAGTAAAAGTAAAATTTATAATAACTCCCCTCTTCGCTATGCCGAGAATTTGACATTAATTCCAAAGAAAACCTCAGGAGGAACGGAATTTTATGATTCCAGAAAAGAAATCGTGTGTCCAACTGTCGAAGAAGATATAGATCCTGTACCTGAAAAATTAAAAAAGGGTGGAAATCCTGATGAAAACGATGATACTGAAGGTTCTAAACAAGAATTTTCTCAACTTAAAAATAGCCAACGGTTGGAAGGACTAGGTGATAAAATCGATTGCTTGAAATCAAAATATTTTGGAGAGAATCCTTTGGATAGTCCATTTTTTAGCGAAGATATTATTGAAAGTCCTGAACCGGTCACGAAACCAAACCTTAATTTATTTGACCGTGACAAGACAACTCAAATAATTCTCAAAAACCAAAATAAAGAAACTAAAAGAATGTTAGATTCATTACAAAATTTTTATAACCATATCACTTTAAATAAAACAGAACTGGAAAATAGTCCCGTTTCAGCTCAATCGATGATGCCAAATCAGTCTCGATTTTTGATTAGCCCAAATCATAATGTCGGTGATTTTACTCCTAAAAGTATTACTTTGACAAGAACAAAAAGAGCTACTCCATTTATCTATGAACCTTACAAAATTATAAAAGAAAGCCAAATCGCAGCTGAGTCAAAAAAAACGACCACAACCAACAATATAAGCCCTCTTATAAAACAGTTACAGTTAAGTAAAGTCGTAGATAGAGTAACAGCAAACCAAAATAAAGACCAAATTACAAAAAGAAACATCGGAACTAGAAACTATAAGGATATTGGTAAAATAGACAGAGAAAAACAACGTAAACAAATAACTCAAGACTCACAAGAAGCTGAGTTTGTAGACGTCAGCATAGATAAGCGTCGTGGTGAACCTCGATATGAAATTCAGTACAAAAATCATAAAAGCCATTATACTCCAGTAAAAAACAAAAAGTCTATATCCCTTGATGAATACAAAGGACAGACCGATGCTACAAGTCAATCTGTTCTATCAAAAACTGTTCCAGATGAAACCAATTATGTTCACATGAGTGATATACAGAAAAGTGCTTCTAATTCAGTGTCAAATATTATTCGAAAAAGTACTGTAAAACCAGTTCTTCCTTCTGATGAAGAAGATAAAATTGAAAGTGAAGAAGAGTATGATGAAAATGAACAAGATACTGAACCGCAGAAAGATGTCACTTTTACGACAACACCAACTACTACAACTACTATTAAATCAATCAGAAAAGAAATAAGAATACGTATGAGAACTACTCCAGACCCTGTACATTACGAAGAAGATACAACTATTATGCCTATACTAAGGCTTAAGACAAGATTTCGGAACTCTGATATTGCTCCGGAGTATAATAAGAGTGAGAGAGATATATTAAATGACAATAATCATATGAAAAATAACAACATTTTACATACTACTATTGCACCTAAGCTAAGTGAGAAAAAAAAGAAGCTTTCTAAGAGCACTTTAGTGACAGACACAAAAACATATGGCGAAGAAGATCGTGATATGCGAAAAGAAGATATTGACGCACTGATTGGTGTGAAACATGATACTGATGATTATTTACCCGAATATGAAAAGGAGCATAACAAAAAAGACAGAGATTCTTACGAATCAGATTCAAATGAAGAGGAATATGATGAGGATGATAATAGTAGGGAAGACGAGGAAGAAGAAGAAGATAACGATGATGATGATGATGATGAAGAGAATAATGAAGATGAAAATACTGATGACAGTCATAAGCGAGATATAAAAAGACATACTACTCCACAGCCAATAAGAAGAACATTGCCTAAAACGACAGAAACTACACCATCTACTACAGAACTAAATACCAAGGATAAAATAAAACCAATAATATCAACAAAGAAAATTGAAGTCCATAGAGAATTGCCTGTCAGTAGGATGTCACCAAATTCTACTCATTTTAAACAAGACATTAAAGAAGTTGAAATTATAAAAACAATTCCTCCAAGGAGACGAAAAAAGCCTCAAAAGAACTTAGAAGCATTAGATTTATACAAGGATGAAAATTTAGCCAAAGATGTAAATAAACTAGGTGGAGTAGAAATTTTCCGGCCTGATTTAGATATTGAGTCAGGGCCCAGACATGGTGGAAATTATAGGAGTATCGAATTAAAGCACCACACTAAACAGCCTCCAAAATCAGACGTTGTAACATCTCAAAGTCAAAATGCAAAGTTAACAGAGTTGAACGAATCAAAAAGTACCTCTCGCCCCTTGAGTGCTAAAAGAGGCGGAGTGTTGAGAAATAATAAAAGATTTAAGGAAGTTGAAAATTTGAATGTTGAAAACACTCCAAATACTCAATTACATGGAGGTAACTTAAAGATATCCTCTCGGCGAAGTCGAATACCTAACGATAAGAGTGAAAAAATTATAGAATTAAGTGAAAATGAGACTCCCCTACGATTGCACGGTGGTAATTTAAAATCTGAAAGACTTCCAAAACAAGAGAGAGGCCTAGAAGAAGAAAATTATAGAAACTCAGATATTGTTGAAGATCCTGACGAGATTAATAAGAATAAAAGTAAAATAAAAACTAAGTCTGATTCAGACAGTGCAGCTATTTTGCTAAATACCTATGCACGAGCAGCACCTATGCTCACCACGGTTCCACCCTTCATTTTGGATCCCAGTAAACGAAGATATTATTATGTCGATGTATGATATAACATTACTTAAGTTATGAAAAAAAAGTGCCAGAAAAAAAACATATGTAAGTGCTATTAAGTGTTTCGACCAATATAATGGTATATGTCATAATTAAGTTTTTAACTTAAAATATACTTCTGTGATAATTATAGTTATGTAATTGTTCCTCAAACGATATCTTTTTCGACTGTCTGTTTTAATATTATTACAAAATATGTCGTAAATTCTATATAAGTTCTTAAACAATTGCAACTGTGTAATAGTTATACAAAGTAAGGCAATGCAAACAAATTGCTCCAGATTCCATCTCGTCCGAACGTTCACCTTATTATTGTAACAACGCTTTCACTTTCAATGGTGTTATAAGAAAATTATACATTTATGCCGGTTTTATTATGTCAACTGATTTTGTAACAATATTTAATTTCTTAATACATTAAATATTGTGACAAATTTTTGACCTTAACGTGAAGCAGATAGTTGGGCATTTATTTCATATAATTATTTTATGTTTATGAAAAGTTTGAATAAAAATTTCCAGGACAATTAGTATGTAAAAATATCATTCTTTGTTTTATAATGTAAATTTTATTTAGCTTCAGTTCTTGCCCATAAATATATTTTTGCTTACAAACTATCGCTTAATATTATTTTATTATAAATTAGAAATAAATAATTTAATACAATTTTGGTTTCTTTAACTTTCCTAAACATTTCTTGGTACATTCACTTTAAAGCTCAGAATATTACACAAAGTATGAAGTTGATTAAATTTACTATAATAATCTTAAATTATTAATTATTTATGTTTTTTCCGTCCATTGTTAGTGCTACTTATACTTGGTCTTGAAGGTGGATGACCTATCGGTTTCCACTCTGATTCAGGTGATACCAGATATTCTTGCATAGCCGTATCCTCTCTATCTATGGAGTCGTTGTCTGATTCCTGATCTTCAAAGAAGTCTATAATTGGATGGTAATTGTAGTTAACCTTTTTGGGGTCTGTTTTTTGGGCGCTATTTTTGCCTGGATTCGGAGGCTTGAGTGTGCTTAAATTTATTTCAGTTGTCACAGCATGTAATTTAGGAGCTATTGTGTTTCTTTGCTGGAAATTTTCGTTTGCCGTTTCATCGGAATCTTCTTCGAAGTCTTCTATACTTTCAACGGGATTACTGCTGTAAGACCCTATCGAAGATGACCCGGATGATACCAAGTCATCGGGGCCGCTAGAGGCTTTCTTTCTCAAAGGTCTTCGACTGGGTCTAATTGGACCTCTTTTGAATTGATTGTCGATTTTATTAAACTTATCTTTGGAAAAGGAGAATGGTGCAGGCGCTCGTGGTGTCGGAGGTTCCAAGTAGCTCGGTAGTGTTACTGTGTCTAAGCCGACGAGTCCACTAGGATTTCGTGCAGATGGTCTCTTAATATTCCTAACCGAACTGGCTTGGTTGAATGAATCCGGGAAATAAGTATTGCCATATGAGTCAACGGGATTCGTATTGACATAGTCATCATTGTCACTTAGTTTTACGTTGCTGAGCGAGGATCCAGGTATGAGGTTGTGATTTTCAGTGAAAGGTGAAAACCCATCAATAGGTTTGTTAAAGTTGAATGGGTTGCTTTTGATGACTGGCTTTTGAACTGATGGCTGCACCGATTCAAAGGCCTGATTACCATGCTCCGATGACAGATCTTCTCCTGGGAAATGTTCGGAAGAGGTCTCGTGTACTCGATGGCCTAATGGTGGAAATGACACGCTGTAGCCCTCAATGTGACAGGAGCAGCATGTCGGCACCTGTAAATTGTACAAATTTACATTTTCATTAAAATATTACAATAATTACTTTCAGCACAATATTATCACATTTACACCTTATCTCGATTAGGTTTTGCGTAGCTTTCTACACGCCATTTCTTCCGGTCCTGTGCGATATTTTGCCAAGTTTCAGCTCGCAGGCCCTGAAGGTTCGTTGTGTCAGAGGTCAACACTCAGTTTGGGTAGCTGTGCCTCAATAAGTAAGTTTCAAGTCAAAATAAGTAAAATGAATGAAATAAAAATATTTTTTTTCTGAGTCAATTTGAAACAAACGTTTTCAGAATATCTACAAGTTGACTAACTCCGGTTCGGGAACTAGCCGTGCGAGAAGAACCGGCGAAAGAAACTCGCAATATAAATATACGTGAATGATCTGAAATTACATTTACCTTGAATATATCCATGTGCAGACCATTTTGTTGATCCCAAGTTAGAAGTCTGTGGTAGTTATATACTTGAACGCATTTTGATTTGAAATTGTCCGTCAAGTAGGTACAGGACTCTTTCGGTTTCCTGTAATTGTATAAATTAAAATTAAAAAAAAAACAATACATAAAACCGTGCACTTTTAATAAATTATATTACAAATGCGAAAGTGTATCTGTCCGTTACCTCATCAGTCTTTACACCCAAACCGCTGAACCGATTTTGCCGAAATTTGGTATACAGATACTTTGAGTCCCGGAGAAGAACAAAAACTTTTTATCCCGAAAAAATGAACGGTTGTCGCGCGATAAACGCGCTTTTGCCGTAACGGAGTTGTGGGCATCATCTAATTTACTATAAAATTTATAACAAACGCCATTATAATTACAAAAATTATAGATTACTCGCTGACCTAAAAAAATTAGGGTTGTACTACCTCTTTAGGGGGATGAAAAATAGATGTTGGCCAATTGTCATAGATACCGGATAAGTACAAAAAATTTCATCAAAATCGGTCAAGCCGTTTCGGAGGAGTATGGCAACGAAAACTGTGACACGAGAATTTTATATATTAGATGATCATAAGATTTCCAGAAATGTTAAAATAATGTTATTGTTATGGTTCAGATTATATAGAACCAAAGATTTCAACGCATGACACTTCGCGCGTTAAAAACATTTCCCGACCGACCCCCTACAACAAACACTGGATGGCTACAATCAGGCACATATTATGACGCAGACATCCGCTAAGGAAGGATTTTGATAAATGCACCAACTGTGAACTAATAGAAAAACATCAGAAGAATGAGCTCTCTTTTTTAAGGCAACCTGCAAGGTTGTATTGTTTTAGATGTGCTACTGATAACACCGCGTTTTATAATTTTCGCAAAAACCCAACATATATCCGCGAAAAAATAATCTAGAGTAAATACATTTTCGCGAGTAGGGTCTTTTTCCATGGAAAGAAAAAAAACCTCTTCTATAAAGTTCGTTTTTTGCAATTGCGCCCTTATTCATAGGGTACGACGATTTCCGTGATGAGGATTTAATTTTTCGGGATCTGATGGCCTGCAACCTCATTTTCAAATCTACTTTACAACTACACTACAAACTTTACCGCCAGAAATAACGTCTGCATTTGCTCCCCACAGTTCAGGATTTACAAAAAGTAGTATTAAAAGTAAGATACTCTTACTAACAACTTTGTTACTTCCAGTGGTCTGAGGTGGCGCGTTTGCAGAGAACTACCGTACTTCATTCATACTGGGACATATGACCTGCCGGGTCACAGATAGTACAACTCTGTAGTGCGCGCAGCCCTATATGTACGCGCGCTTGTGAATACGCAACTTTAGTTCATGTAGCAGTGACGAGGCAGTCGTCGTCTGAGTAAAAAAGGTTTACCCACACATAGCCGCGCGCACAACTGAGTTGAACCCTCTGTACCAGCAACTACTCACAAGCACTTCTCCAGCCTCAACGTCTGTGTATGTTCCCCGGTGTTGACGATATACTTCCACTGGCCCGAGGTGGCGCGCGCCCGCTGGGGCCGCGCGTACTTCACCGTACTGGGGCACATAAAGCCCGCCTCGCCCGCGCCGGCGAAGTCCCTGTTAGCGGTGTCTCCTCGTCTGGAATCGATAGATACAGTTCAAGTAAGTCGTTAACACTGGCGTGCACAGGATTGTTCCAATGAGCGCACGGCGAGGTACTCAGCCGTAGTGTAAAAGACCGGCCGAACAACGTCCGTCGGGTTCAATTGTCCTGATGAAAATATTTAAATTTTTCATTAATTAAAAGACTTTTGTATAAACAAGACATACAAATCCATATGGCAATCTATGAGCTGCTTTTCTACCTGCATGAAGTGTACGGACCTCGTCTTTAATATATAAAATTATTGTGTGCGTGAGTTTGTCACTGAACTCCTCCCAAACGACTGGACCAAACTGGATGTATACTAGTAATTAAAGCTAACGAGTTTGTTTGAACGCGCTAATCGCAGGCAGTACTGGCCGGAATTGCAAAATTCTTTAAGAATTGGTTAGTCCATTTATTGAGAAAGGCAATAGGCAATGTAACATCATGCAAAAATCAATAAAAGCCGAGCAGTAATCAAAAATTGTTGTAAAAACGGTATATTGTCCTAAGAAACATCGGTTTAAACACTGTTAGCTAGCATTTTAATGTGTGTTCTAGGGGACTTGATAATGGTCTGTAGGATTTACCAGTAATGAGATATTATCAATATTGTATTTATTTATTTATTTATTTATTTACTATCTACGATCAGTAGGTTTAAGATTTGACGATTAGAATAAATTCATTTCATTCATACATGTTATTAATATTAATATTGTCACCTGTTAGAAACAAGGTAGTGATCAGCAGTATACTTTGCTTCTTGGGCAGCTGTGATGCCATCCACGGCTCCTTCACCAGGATCTTTGAAGTCAGCGAGCAGAGCACCAGCCGCGGCTTTGTTCCTTCTAATTGTTTGCATTATCGCGTCCCTGTAAGTAGATTAATTGACTTTAATATGAAACCTATTTCGATTCGCTATTAAATTGCACCTACTTAAATTAGATAGCTTTCGCCCATAAAGTAGGGGAGCCCAAGAGGAGAATTTTGGATTTACACGAGCACGTCAGATGAAGCTAGCGTAGGCTTTCTACATATCTCTGATTATCATTGAATAAAATCAGATTTCTTTGTTAGTTTTAGTTTTTCAAAAGCTGTTTTAAGTACCGAAATGTCATTAAAAACTGTTAAATTAAGATAGAGGTGTTAACAATACGCTAAAGAACACTTTGACTTAATTGATTTGAATGCAAGGCGAGCATGTAATAACATAGAAAAACAAAGCGTCATATTTTCGTAACCCTGCTTCGCTGACATTTTAAGTCGCATTCAACTAAATGCTTTAGGCATCGCTGTTTAAAATCCTGTAAAAAATGTTAAATGAAAAAAAATAAAGAATTTCCTTTTTTATAACCTTGAAATCGCTGTGGCGTCATATCCCACCGCTAAAATTAAAAAGCCGTTTTTCTTCTACATTTATAAAAAATAGCACTCTCACCTCCCCGCCTAATAGTTTCGTTCACGTTACACAAACTATCATTATGTATTTCATCACCTCGGTGGTACAATTTATTAAGATCTTTTCTTAGTAGATGCCTACGTCATAACTTTTGTGTCCCTTTCAGCCCGACCCGTCCAGCGTTTGGACTGTAGGTTGACAGATCACTTTGTAAGTCAGTCAATCACTTTTATAATATATATATTTAGATAAATTTTCATCCTGTAAATGCCACTCCATGTCCACTATTGCTCAACATATCTACTGCCCTAAATCCAAGTACCAAATTTATGAATAGTAAGACAAAAAACGTAAACGGCCATTGTAACCAAAGAAAACAATAGTTAGCCAACTTGTTCACTGAACCTTAAAGATAACATGGTAATCCATTAAGCCGTCTAGAAACTGTTTATCTTTCTCATCTCGACCGATCACACTTCAGCAATCGTTCGCTTTCGCTCTCGGACACATAAACACTTTTCCTTTCTTTTTTAACAATTTACGTAACTCCACTAAGCCTACCAGATCCGGAATACTCACGATCATTGAAATCATGTATTGTTCAAGAGGGATCATACTGTACACGTATAATTTACATCAGGTATTGTTTGACTTGTGCTTGCTATTTACTGACAATATTCGCATTACTGAGTTTACAATATTCATAAGATTTATATGCCTTCAGTAGAAAGAGCAAATCAAAGCTAAATCATGTACCGAAATCGTACGTGGGTGAAACAACTTTTTTTTGTACCGCATTTTCTGCCTTTACGAGTTTAAACCGTAATAATTACTAATTATTAATAACTAATTTAAATCTAATCATATACACATTATCTTAATACATAAACCAATATTATAACTGAGAATTTCAGAAAAAAATACAGTTTTTATATGTTTACAAGCAGTTGCCCGGGGACAAAAATGTCCCAGAATTTGTATGAAAATATGGTTTTGTCCCCTGGACCACCGACATTATACATAGAAATGTTTTGATTTAGTATTTGTTTAGTAAATTATCGGTTAAGATATTTCATTGACTTTCAAAAAAAAATATTTTTTTGATGAAAAATACGCTGATTGACTTTTTATTCAAAGATTTGTTTTGGGACAAGAAAAAGTTGATTCACCCGCGTAACAAGTAACAACATTCATACTCGTATTACAGGTCCAATAGAAATTTTTGTACATTACTCCGATAACCGAATGCAATTATTCTGACCAAATGGATATCAGAATAAATGCGTTAAGTTTCTTTTTCATGATATTCGGGGGCATGCGAGTAGAGGGGCCACCTGATGGAAAGCAACTGCCGTCGCCCATGGACACTCGCGACATCCGAAGAGCAGCAAGTGCATTGCCGGCCTTTATGAGAGAATGGGGGGTGGGAAAATGGATATGGGGATTAGGAAAGTTGGGCCACTGGTAAACTTACTTACTGAACGAAACACAGAACAACGACGTTTCACGCCAGTTTTATGTGTGGCCGTGGTATCACTCCGGTCGAGCCGGCCTATTCGTACCGAATCAAGGCTCTCCCTTCTCGTTGTCACAGGATTTCGGAAGCTCGTATCATGTTAAATTGTTTGCATCTTTCTTTAGTAATTGCATTGCATAACTTACGTGGGATAATCTTCAGTATGCAGACACAGGTTATTGGTGAACAGCTCACACTTGGCCTGATCGATGTTTGTTGGTTTCCTGGTGGGGATAGGTCGCCTTTTGATGATGGGTGTGATTGTGGGTTCCGGAGCCGTACGATGAGGGACCACGGGTAGCTTGGGCGGGTATGTACCACGACGAATCAGGTTGCCTGGAATTATTATGTTACTACGTTAAAAGCCTGGGTGAATTCAAACCTCGAATATACGGAGGACACCTGCAGATATATTAATATGCCATCGTAGTTTCAGAGAGGACATAGTCATGAAGTGTACCGGCTTCGATCCGATCCGATCATCGCGGGTGCGCGGGGTCTACTTCTGGGGGGCGGACCTCGAATTCCATAGCAACGGAATGTCACCTCGCTTGCTTGCGGGTATTCTAAATATAATGAAATTTTAATAAATGCATAATTAAAAACTATTATCTAAAATTTTTATTCTGACAATGTGCCTAATGGAATTCGAGGTCTGATTTTTGCGGGCGGGCTTCATGTGCTCGCGGCGGTCTGATTTTTTGTTTAGGGTCGGAGTGCTCTCTGAATTTGTCTACTCTGGTAGTTTCAACGTTCAAAAAGTGTATCTAGAGTACCTACTTTGAATAAAAAACTTTTGACTTGTAACGTCTGATTCTTATTGGATCCGATGTCAAAAGTCAAAAGTTTCTACATTCGTGGACTAGTGTTGCAGAGCGTGGCTCTTGATTCGAAAGTCGCAGATTCGATTCCCGTGTTGGATACATGTTATTTCCAAGTTTAGTTAGAACAATTCAGGTTCGTCACCTGATTGTCCGACAAAATTTATTATCCATGCGTCGGATGGGTATGTAACAAGTCGATCCTGCGCCTGATTTCTCGCTAATCGGTGTCGGCTATCCGTCCCACAGGTTTGTAAGATTAAAGTAAGAGAGAGTACTCTACTCCTACTTCTGTGGGAACCGGCTTGATAACAATTAAACCGGCCACCGTCACTGAAACCGGCGTGGGAAGCAATATATTGTATTATTAATTCAATCAAGATACATTTTTTGTTACCTTTCCTATCTATATATCTGTTCAGCGATCTCAATTTCTCGGCGACAGGAATTTCTTCAGAGATGCTCTGGTTAGTGGCTTCCACATCAAGGTCGAAGGTTGTGTTCGCGGAAGAAGATTCCAGGGTCTTATGAAGCTTAGGTGATTCTCTTGTTAAGTTTCTCTGAAATGTCAAATATGATGATATAAGAGTCCTTTTCTAAGGACGGCTTTGTGTGCTTCTTAACTAAATATACAGTAATGGTTAAGTGGGAGTGAAATATCACCATTATAATATTTAATTAATTGAAATTGTATTTATAAGTAGCAAAAATGCAAATTAAATACAGAATCTAGGTAATTGTTGAGGAAAAGAGACTGCTAGCCCCAATAAAAAGTGAAAACTTGATGAATAAATAAGTATTTTCGAGTACATAACATTAATGAATGAACTTGTTGCTAATGTGTGTTACTTTTAAATTACAACTCTTTTAAATACAGTTCTAATAATTATTCAACCGTTTAAATAATTGTTAATTTGATATTGTCAGTTAAATTTACCACGGCCGACTCCAATCCTCCCTAATTAAAACTGTCGTTAAATTTTATTCATGCCTCATCATCGCTATTTATTTATTAAAGTTGCGATGAGTTGCCCTAATTACAACAATATACTTAAGATAAAAACACTATACAAAAACACACAACAATTTTAAAATGTGTACTATGTAATTTTTAAGTTATGTAAAATTTATGTGAGTAAACAGAGAAGAGAATATTTTAGAGGGGTTTAATATTAGTTAGAGTCATGAGTTAAAAGTAGTTTTTTTTTTATAAACCATCACGCATAAGTGTTTTAAGTGAGTTAGTTTTGACCCCATCGTCGTCTGCATCATGACATGCTATACTTACATCCAGTTCGTCTGTTTTAATTAAGTTTGTTTCTGTCGTGTCAATATTCTCTGTGTTGTTCTGTGCTGGTGTGTCTTCTGTTTTACTTGTGTTTGTTTTCGTGAGTGGTCGTTGTCTGTATCTTAGGTTACGGTTCCTTTGGATCACTTGTTGTATTGTTTTGTTTTCTTTTTCTCCCGTCTCGAATGGTTCTTCGTCTAGTGTGTCTACTGTTAGGGATCGTCTTTGAAACTGCTGGGGGTACTTCACTTCCCTTTGCTCCTTTCCGTGCCTTAGCGCTCGGCGGATCAAATTCGCCGTGTCTAACAGTATTGGCAACATCGGATCCGAAATTGTGTCGTTACCAAACATTGATCTCACCTGAAATTATCATAAAGGTTATTAGAATTTTGTGGGTCATGACGAAATTAATGTCACGATAGATTGATTTGTAGTTAATTTTCTGTACTAAAAAACGACTTTATTTTAATATAATGCCATGGATTTAGTTTCTTATTAAATATTTTCTATATTTGCGGAATGGTTTAACTTTGACACTCTGTTATGTAAATAATTTTATTTCTTTTATTACGAAATATATTTCTGTACAAAAATGTTTTGCGAATTTTTCTGCCATGTAACCTTACGAGTTTCAAAGTACGTTCACGGTTATTTTATGGCGTAAAAATAACATAACACCGAAACAACTTTCTTTAAAAATTATTACGTTGAAATTTTTAAACTTGCTTTTACTTAGGGAGAATTAAAACCCCAAAAGATCCAAGCATGCGTTGTAGACTGTTTTGGTCACCCTTACCACAATTTTATTCAAAGGTTTTTATATTTGACCACATGTGTGTTTAACAAAACACATTATCTATACAATTAATAAAAAAATATATTATTGCACGATTGTAAAATGGAAAGGCTTGGCTGATATCCAAAAATCCTTTTCTCTAACACGTAAACACACTACTAGTGAACTGAGTCGAAGATTTCACTTATTATCATCTCTTGATTCTTGAATAGTTTATACTACTATAGTTCAGGAGACTTTTCAACATTATAGAGCCATTCTTAGGACTTAGAATTCTCTTTTTTTTCTGAAAAATCTACGTTTCCAACACGATATGGAAATTTTGGCGCAAGGGAGTTGCCGGCATCATCTAGTTTATATTATTTTTTATGATAATTAGGAGGCAAGCGAGCAGACGGGTTACCGGATTGAAAGCAACTGCCGTTATCCATGTTGGGCCACCGGTATACTCACTCACTGAACGAAACACAGCACAATGCCGTTTTTTTTTTTTAAACGGGCTTTGGCCCACCACACATTCCCACCACTGCATCTCCTGTGTCGCCAGGATCGACAGCG
>JAOTAV010039985.1:0-18237 GCA_026546445.1 Cyclargus thomasi
TATACATCCATGACCCAGGAACATTGAAAAACTTTTCGTTCCGTCGGCGGGATTCGAACCCGCGACCCCCGGCGTGAACTATCAAAGCTCAACCACTGCGCCACAGAGGTCGTCATTTTAGAGGTGTACAAGCTATATTATGTTTTAGTGGGTCTACATTAAAAATACTTTATAGACAACACATTGTTACATTGTATACAACTTACCACTGATGAACTAATATGCTATTGGTAGCTTAAGCCAGGGGTCGCGAGCTCTAATCCTGTCGAAACAATAAGTTTTTCAATGTTCTTAGGTCTTGGATCTGTATTAAATATGTTATAATAAAAATCTCAAATATGTGTATAGTATAAAAGTATTAAATATATTTCCGTTGTCTGGAGCCCGTTACACAAGTCCCTCAGGTACTTAGCAAGGAGCCAGACTAAGATGGTGTGAAGCATCCATAGATGTTTTTATTCTCGTTTGTACCAAATACAACTAATTCTAATTGTGCAATCGATATAACTCTTCGTTAACCATTCATATTGCAGGGTGGTCGCGCTTGCCCCGACACGCCGCTGACCGGCCGGCGGTACCTGGCGCGGCGCGAGGCGCTGACCCCGGTGTCCGAGGCGGCCAACAGCCTGGCGCGACTTGCCGCGTTACTGCGAAACGCGAGACCACACCCCTCGCCGCATCTTAGGGCTTTCCTTAAGTGAGTTTATATCCTATCTATACTAAAACAATAAAACTGAAGAATTTTTTTTGTTTGAACATACTAATCTCAGGAACTAGTGACTGGAATAGGTAATATGCTTATAAAACTAAATTAATTTAATGCAAATTATTATGATAGTAGACTAAAAGATAAATAGAATGACAAAAAATGGTTGGTTTCTGTTGAGAAGTGAGTAAGATATTAGCTATTTAAGTTTTTAAGGAGCCAAGTAGTGGTAATCAAAAATTGTTGTAAAAACGCGATAGCTTAAAGCAACTCCTTTGAGCCAAAAATTCGAAAATCGGCCCAGTAGTTGGCGTGAAGAAGTAGCAGACATACTTTTGCATTTCTATTAATATGGATAGTATAGAGGTATAGTTGTGAAAGTTTGTTTTTTGGATGTTTATGCGTCAGTGACGCCAAAACGACTAAACGGATTTTGATGGCTATACAGAAAGGGTAGCTGTCTAAGAAAATATAAGATACATTTAATTGCATTGTAACGTTCGTCACTTCTTCCAAAGGCCATCCATAGAGTATGTACATACACAAATGAAGGGGTGATAAAATTAATCTCGAAATTAAAAGTGAGGTGGTTTCAAATTTTAGATTTAAAAAAACAAACAAATATAAAAATTAAATTTTTTCTTACAGTAAATATGGCGTGACAGAGGAGTTTATAAACACGAATGTGGTGCGGCCCTGCAACGGATGGAAGGATCAGTTCTCGAAATGTCTGAGCGAGAACAACTGTAGCAATGAGACTATAACGTTCCGGTGTAATATGGTCACATGTTTGTATTACACTGTCTTCGAGTACATCATACGGGAGGAACATAGGAAGAAACCACAGGTTTCTTTGCAGGTATGACTTTCTTACTATTAAATTTATCCTAGTTACATAGTAAATTTTAAATTTTAAAAACACTAGAATGACACATTTTACTCATCACCAGCACTGAAAAATTAATCTCCAATCAGAATACCTTTCTGATTGGAGAGGCAATTAACGCTCGCACTAAAACAGTGCGCACCAATAAGAGATCTGTGTGTATGTACTCCGATACTTCCGTCCAATCAGAGCGCAGTGGTTTTGAGCGGATTTTTTTTCCGAACTAAAAACATTTCCATCCTTTAGGTTCTATGATCGATGGATACGGTGTTTTCTCATGGAATGCCATTCATTGCGTGTCTTCCAACTTTATCATTAGACTTAGTCGTGGTTGAAATTAGTGAAAATGTATAATGACAAATACTTTCCTAAAGGCCAAAACACGAGTTTCATACGATATTCCATACGTCTTCTGGTTCCATTGTCAGATCAGGGTAACGGGACTAAATTGTATTGTCATGAAAACCACATACAACTGCCAAAATTTATACCGCTATGACCATAGGTAGATTGTTAAATTTGATAAAAGACACCCGACAAACTAATGCTCAAAATTGTTTTTTTTTTATAGAAACTTCTATCACAAGAGATGTACCAGCTCACAGTATATGCTTGTTGTACGGAGGTCGTGCTGCACGCGTACGGCGTCCACTCTATGCGGTTCCCGCGGGTGCTACAGATATATAACCTCAGCGCTTTCCACTTCTACAAGATCATAGAGTTGGTCGTCCAAGCGGTGGTTGATAAACTGAGCCGAGATGTTATCAAGCATCTTAATGTTGTAAGTGTAAATTTTTACTTAAAGAGTAAAAACGGGACCCCATTACTAAGACTTTAGTATCTGTCTGTATTCAGACTATCTCAAGAATGTTTAGCTTTCAGTAACATGTTTTCAATTTTTTGCTTTCTATTGAATGGAACACTTCGTGCACAAGTCCAACTCGCACTTAGCCGTTTTTTTAGGTGATAGGTTTTACGTATAATTCATTTAAGGTGGAGGAACAAGTTCTGGAGTCGCTAGTATGGAGCAGCGGCAGCCCGCTGTGGGAGCAGCTAGCGCGCGCGCCCGTACCAGCCTCTGCTGATGTGTACGTGCACGACGAGAGACCCACTAGTGAGTATACCGACTTAAGAATTATAAACGAGCAAACGAGTTACCTGATGCAAAACAATTTCTGTCGCCTATAGACATTCGCAGCATTAGAAAACTTGTAAGTGCGTTGTCAGCCTTTCCTGGTCGAATAAGCTAAGGAAATAAAAGGAGCTAGGTCCCACGTAAACTCATTCACTCGATAAAACGATGTTTTACGCCGGTCTTCTGTAAAGCCCTTTTTTCCGTAAGAGGTGGCCCATTCGTGCCGAGGATTAGCTCTCCCACGACTGAATGTGAAATAAAAAGCCAATATTAGACAATTGACTAAATGTTTTTTTTTTTGTTTTAGCATCAATCGACAGGTTTCTAACCCCGATGGCGGACCAGGCGAAGAAACAGCTATTCAAGGACAACATAAAACCCGGTCAGTCTTTGCTAGGTAAAACGGTCACACCATTCCATTACTTTCAAACACCAATGCCCGAAACTCTTACGGTCTTGCCACTTAAGATTTGAATACCCATTGCACAATTGTTGTGTTCAAAATTCCAGTACATAATTTTGACACAAGTGTTCAACCTGTTTTTAAATATTTTGTGCTAAGACCATTACCCATATTCCATATCCATAGACAAATTCTCATGTTCAAACGTCAATTAACTTAATGATAAAATCAAACGAAAATTCCTCTTTGATAAAAACATACTATAATAAATGTTTTATTTTCAGTGCAATCAAATAAACCAGAGGCCCCAGCACCGGTCGCGAGTCAACCAACCAACGACACGCCGAATACCACGCCAAATACTACGCCCAAGAAAGCTAACAATTCATTGATACTGTTCTTTAGAAAGGTATTTTTTTTTGTTTCTAATCCATACCTCCATGCTAATAATTATTATGAAAGTGTGTCTGACTACCACTTCACGCCCAAACTGTTAAACCGATTATGCTGAATTTCGGCATGGGCATACTTCGAGCCCCCAGGGAAGGACATACGATACTTTTTTCCCCGCGATAAGTTTTGGCACAGCGGTGTTGGGGGCATAGTCAAGTACAGTAATTAAATTTGTTGGGCCAAGAACCAGACTAAATGCGACCGAGACTCGATACATAGTTGCTGATTGTTCCAACCCCTATAGGGTTATAAATAGGTGAACTTTTTGCTTTTTTACAATCACAAAGGGGTCGCTGTCTCTATCTCTTACTCTATATTGTTTTGAACGAAAAAAAAAAGTTAAAAGTGTGTACGCACTTAAGTACGCAAGTTGCGTGTGTTTTTGTGTATACATCACCCAAATACACTTCTTGACGTTGGATCAAACACGTCTAGCACTTAACAAGGAGATAATACTAGGGTTAACTGTGAATGTAGCAGCGCTAAATAGGTAACTTATTTTTTACTTCACAAAATACTTTTTAAGAGAACACATTCACACCCTTATTATACCCGTTTTATCATATTGTCTCATACTGCTGACCCGCAAGGTAAATAAACAATTACATAACAAATATTACAAGTAGACTTTATTTTCAGTTCTATGGTCTAGCGGAAGTACGTATGAACGATCTTTGCGATCGGCTGCGTCTGTCGGACGACGAGCTGAAAAGGAAGATATGGACGTGTCTGGAATATTCCATCATGCACCAAACGCAGCTGCTCAAGGACAGGCATTTGGATCAGCTTCTCATGTGTGCGGTGTATGTTATATGCAAGGTTGGTTTGTATTACAATAGTAGTACGGATTTCATCGAAATCTGATTTCGTTTTCACGTGCTTATGATTATATACAAGGATTTTTTTATTGAAGTCAGCAGGCAAGGTTGCAGACATGGAAAGCAACTGTCAAATGCCTATGAACACATTGTAACATTGCTGGTCTCTTAGTGAAGGAATAGACTAGGGGAAATGAGGTTTAAGGAGTTGGGCCTCCACTATCTAATTTTTATGAGTTTCAAACGTAAAACATATAGAAATAGAGACAATGGAAAATGTACCACGAAGTCGCAAAATATGGCTTAGCTAGAGTTGGCATATTTCGGGTTATAACAAGTGGAATGTCATAGCGGACACAGTATATCTGGATTTACCCAAGGAATATACTTTGTAATACGAGGACCAAGTAAATATTGTTTCTCGTCATAAAAAGCGGTTGGTCAATAAATACGAAGTCATAATAAACTGATTATACTGTTTTGTTATTGTATATCTTCAGGTGTCAGCGACGGCGACGAACCCCGTGGAGCAGACGTTTGCGGACATAATGCGGTGTTACCGACAACGCCCGCTAGCGGACAACCACGTATACCGCTCCGTGCTCATACGGCCAGCTGGACCGCAAGGTACAATTAGGGAAGCCGAAACAGAGCCAGATTGCGGATCTAAGTAAATTGGTTGCGCTACGTCAATCCCAGCCGACAGATGACGACTTACACGGAATTAACATTCCGACCAAATGACGTCCGTCAACTTTCACGTCGCTCTCTTCAATTTCCCCCAATATACAATGTTGTTTGACATGGCATAAAATCATCACGTATCTTTACAGACTTTTAACACCAACAAACAATAGGGCCCGCGCGCACAACTGAGTTGCAATGTCTATACCAGTACTCAATATTATTTTTCCTCTTGTTCCTCACATTTTTGTTGTTATCAAGACCGGCAATTTTTTAAATTTCTCTTTATTATTAGAGCTATTAACAATGCAACAAAACAGTTTTCAACGAGGTTTTGCAATTTTAGCCTTATAGCAATCCATATATATCCATAAGATTCTTAAAGGGGAATATTTGTCTTGTTTTCAGAATCCCCCGAAAGAGGAGACTTAATCAATTTCTACAATCAAGTGTATGTAAAGTGTATGCAAAACTTTGCACTGAGGTTTACGGGAAAACACAAAGATGTAAGTAATATTCAAATTTTATGGTACTGACGGACGGAGCTCTACTCTGAAACGGTAAATTTAAATATTCAGACTCGACCAAATGTTGCCATCTTAGTCACACAATCGTGAAATAGTGTTTTTAGAACAGGATGTAGCATTTAGTCGCGTCCCAGTATTCCCGGGCACCAGGATCGTGTATTTGGTCAGAGTATCAGAAAATCAGGCCTAGTTTAATTAAGAAAAAATTTTGTCTCTCTAGCGCAGAAATTTAAAAAAAAATTTTTGTCACTCCAACGCAGTAATCTAAGCTTTTATGGAAACTACTTTGCGATGATTTTTTAATCCAATAAATTTGATTCTATTAGTTCTTAAAAGTACATTTGAAACTCTGACCACACAGGAGTTGAAATGTAACCTTTATCTTATCGTATAAACAATTAAACACACGAGGCTGAAGATATGCGGTTGAACTTCTATCGTATAAACAATTAAACACACAAGGCCAAAGATATGCGGCTGAACTTCTATCGTATAAATAATTAAAAACACATGGCCGAAGATATGCGGTTGAACTAACGTTTTGAATTCCGACGCATTCGGCTAATATGACACACGATATTATGAGCTTAAATTACGAACTTCATCTGTTGCTATACAAAACGTGACCGCCGAAACGTTGCCGAATTTCGACATGGTGTTATTTACCGTCATTAAAAATACATTGCAGGCGTAATCGTGCCGAACTTTGACTGCGTAACTTCGGCCTTCGGAGTTTAGACACTGTAAATCAAGATTTCTGAAAAATGTATTTGTTTGTTGTAATAACAACTTTTGAAAAACAGGAGTGCGGTCTGTCCCCACTACCGGGTCGCGCTGGGCGGTCGCCGGGCGGGCAGCGCGTGTCCGGCCACCAGCTGTACGTGAAGCCGCTCACCACGCCGCCCCACCACCATAACCACCTCACCTACCGGTTCAGCCGCAGCCCTGCCAAGGTGTGTACAACTGGCTATAGCAAGGCCGCATATTATCCGAGAGCGTCCGTGGCCTAGTTGGAAGACCTTTGTTTCGCACTCGAGGTTCAGCAGGTTCGAACGTGTACCAATGAGACATTTTCCTATCCCAAGTACATAATACGGATGCTCATTGCCGTGCTTCGGCACGAATGGGCCGGCTCGACCGGAGTGACACCGCGGCCTCGCAGAAAACTGGCGTGAAACGGCGTAGTGCTGTGTTTCGTTTAGTGAATGAGTTTACCGGTGGCCTAACATTCATAATACGCTATTCTCTCATAAAGGCCGGGAATGCCCTTGCGACCTTCGGATGTGCGACCCATGGGTGACGGCAGTTGCTTTCTATCAAGTAACTCGTCTGCTCGCTTGCCCCCTAAATATCATTATAAAAATCTAAATTTCTGATCAGAAAAATTTTGCACGCCTGTCTAATACCATTCAAAAACCCATCAGAAATTTTGGATAGTATGCGGGGTCCACAACGAATCATATAAACAGAGTGCGTGCCGGCGGGCGGTTTCACTTATGTTCGAGAATATTTTATTCAAAGTTGTTTTTTGTGAAAATTTAAAAGCTATAAACACGATGCCGTCATTGGAGGTTGGCGACAAGAGGGAGAAGCATAACTGTTCTACTTAAATAATTTAAGCCTTTAGTGTCTAAACGAATTAGGCCGAAGTTACAATTTCTTCAATTTCCAGGATCTGCACGCTATAAACACGATGGTGTCGTGTGAGGTGGGCGGTAAGCGGGCGGGCGGCGCGACGGAGGGCGATGTCGTCAAGCGGGCCCGGCTAGCTGCTGCCGGCGTCGCGCGCAAGCTTCAGGGACTCGTTAGCGACAGACAGGCTGTCTGAGGTGAACTCTCCCTCTCTTTCTCTTACACATTCACACTGTATGTGTACGTACTTAGTACAAAAATGCGTGGTGGGCGTCTTCATCAAACGCGCCCGACTTGCTGCTGCCGGCGTCATCCGCAAGCTGCAGGGACTCGTTATCGACACTATATGTGTACTTAGTGCGAACGTACACACGTACGCCGAAGTTAGATACTGCCATGCTCTGAAATGAGATCTTGCTCTCTCACACTCACTGAATGTGGAGGCTGTCTGAGGTGAGCTCTCTCTCTCTCACACATACACACTGTATATATTAAGTGTACTTAGTACTGACGTACCCTAAAATTAGTCACCACTAAGCTGTCTTATGTGAGAGTTTACACGTGAATTTTTACGCTCACTCACATAAATATATTCTACATACCGACGCACACACACCTAGCTTGTACGTACGTATACTACTGCGTACTCTACTACTACCACCGCCAGTACGCCAGCTGCAGAGAGTCATCAGCAGTCGCCAGACTAAGTAATACGTGATTACGTAGACGCATTTGCATGCATCTAGCGTCGCGAGCAAGTTGCAGGGGCTCATCAACTGTATGTGTAAAATAAAGCCACACACGCACCCATAAACACATACGAACATACACACAGACAGTGTAAGTGCGCTTCTCTAATTTACTATACACTAGAGGTCGCACTGTCTGTCACTGTAGTCGAATTTCGATCATTAATATTTAAATCCAACATGTAGAGAAGCTATAAAAATAATCTATTCTCAAATCAATCACGGACTTCAATCATAAACAAAGAGTATTTCGTGTATGATTATCGTGTCATGTCAAATTACTGTAAAGTGCGTATTGTCGCGTTTTATTTATTAAACGTATGAAAGCATATTTTAAAATAATATTGGTATTCAACGCTCCTCCATATCATCTATAACTGGGAGAAATTTTATGCTTTTACATCTACGCCATATTTCCATTTCGCAAAAAAGGGGTACAAAGTTGATGAGCTCGCGAACTAATATATAGATAAATAATTTATGTTCTTTTGTTTCAGATGCATACGGTCGGCCATAACAATCATACGTGTATACAAATGGATTTATATTTCAGTCATATTTATTGTTGTACCAAAAATGTTGCTTATA
The DNA here is from genome assembly GCA_026546445.1 of Cyclargus thomasi. Lineage (NCBI taxonomy): Eukaryota > Metazoa > Arthropoda > Insecta > Lepidoptera > Lycaenidae > Cyclargus > Cyclargus thomasi. Next base: position 8,582 of record JAOTAV010039985.1, read on the forward strand.
GCTCTCTAGACATATTTTGTTTTATCATTTTAAAGTTTGACAATACGGTATGAAATCAATTTAACAAAATTATTATGTCACAACAACTAAATATTGTTGCTAAGTCTCGGCCCCAAAAATAATGTTTGAAAGTAAATCAAGTGCGACAATTTCTATTCACAAATGAAAATTTTTTTTTGTAAATCAGAAACGAGGGCCATTTCTCTTTGATTTTCTTTCTTTTTGTCCCTGATAACTTGGTAAAATTGCTGGATAATCGAATAATTGTGATTAATTTTGGGTCTGAGACTAACCATCTTACAAAAAAAAACTGTATATACGAAGTTTATGGTTATACAACATTTGGTTTTAAAGAAAAGAGGCTTGATGGACGAGGACAATATTTTGTATCACTATAACGTCTGTATACACAGATTTTTATTAGCAAAAGATGTATCAATAGTATACACAGTTGACTCATGAATTTTATTGATCTCATTGTTATTTATGATGAATATTGTGCAAGGAGTACATTTAAGACTGAATCCACACTGGTATGAAGCGTAACGGTACATATTAAGTACATATACATTATATTGAAGGTGCAATCAAACAAAGTGATGATACCTTATGGTTAATTAATTCGAGATAAGTAGTCAGAAGGGGCACGAAATATTTGGTCGGTTCCAGGTGCAAAAATGCTACCGCACTCAATCTCGTGTTACTTGTATACGCAAATAAAAATTTCACAATGAACTGTACAAAAGGACACATACCTTAAAGTATTATCAATTTGTTTTGTTTCACCTATATTGTCTAGATACACGATATCCGACTATGCGTTGTTTCGACGCAGCAACGTAAGAAAGTGAGAGGTTATAGACGCATCGCTGTCACTGTTTTGTCGCTCGTCGCTTCAACGCAATTTGGCATAGAGGTGTGTTTCTTTCAGTAACAAATCGATGCCTCAACCTCGTATGTTAAAAATATCTACATTTCAGGAGACAAAAAAACTCATTATATTTTTTTTCTTAGTAATTGTATAAAACTAGATATGAGGTTATTTGATAGGTAACAATTTACTTATCAAATTACCTCATATCTAATTTTGTACAATTACTAAGAAAAAAAAAATCAGTTTTTTTTGTCTCATGAAATGTATAATGCATCTTTAAGATACGAGGTGGAGGCAGTAAGGCATCGAAATAACGCAAAATAATTTTTTTTTCAGTTATTTTACATTCATATTGTCTGTGTGTATAACAGTTAAGAGGAATGTTTCTATATCTAGCGCCTCTCTTTGTAGATAGGCCTATGGATCTGTATATAGCGTGTCCACTGCAGAAGGCAATTCAGCGTTATCGTTAGCATATTTTGGTACACGGAGCATTCATCAGAAAGTCCTGGTGGCCAAAATATAAGTTTGATGATTATGGGGTTGCGATTTCGCAGCACGGTTGTGTATCGGACCTGATACTGAAAGTTCATACTGGGTGGACGGCTCGATCCAAAACAAGATGTAGAGAGATGAAGATCTTGTCGAAGACGCAAATGATTTGTACTTTTTGTATAATATTCTGTTTATGATGGGTGTGTATAAGTTAGCATGCCATAATACCGAGCAGATCGGATTTATAATTTTAGTTAAACAAATTTCAAGCTTGCTTGGCCCGTAGATTATAAAGACAGAGCTTGTAGGTTATAAACTTTTATTCCAAAATACATAATAAACTTTTTGGGCCTTGTAGATTAATTGTCGTGTAAGTTTGGGAAATGCGTGATATATTTACGCACAATCGACAAAGTGACTTATCCATTGTATATAAAATTAACTGACTATAAATATTTTTCTGTAGAGTACACTATCAGGCTGTATGCATACTCGGCGTATAAAATCGACTAAAAAACGTTTGCGTACACCTTTATATTTGAGTAATAGTTACTCTCACACTTCAAGTTCCTTTACGTTACTTTTTTTTGCTTCCATTAACAATATTTTATTCCCATTAGTTTGTAGGTTGTAATCGGTAGGAAATCAAATTTGTTTTATGTTTTATCAAAAACTAAAAATGTATATTTCAGACATTTTATCATGTATTGAATGGATGTTACAGATTGTGTAATAAAACATTCAAAATACACTGTATTTTATTTTTAACCAACTAAGCTTGTTCCCTATAGTTTTAAGTAAACTACCTTAGGTTTTTTGTTTCCAATTTTAAAATGAATATTTTGTAAAGGATAAAAAAACAACCACTTAGATATTGAACTTTGTATTAGCGACGTAATGATTGTTTAATTACATCAGATAAATTAAGACTACAGATTTTTTAAATCAATTCGCCATGCTTAGACTGGTCGCACAATATTAGAATTTCTGATCAGAAAAATTCGGCGTCCCGACAACGCACTCAATCTCATATTGTGTATAGTTGCATGAACGCAATTTATACTAATACTAGATGTTACCCGCAACTCTATTGCGCAAAAATTAGTTTATATCGCGAACCGTACATTTTTCCACAATAAAAAGTATCCTATGTCCTTCCCCGGGACTAAAGCGTCTTCATACCAAATTTCAACAAAATTGAGCCGTTCGAGTGTGAAGAGGTTACAGACAGACGGGACTAACTTTCGCATTTCTAATATTAGTTTGGATATTCCTAGAATAACTAATTAAATCTTCAATGAAATGTTTCAAACAATGTTTTATACAAATTTTGGATCAGATCGACCCGCGGAATCGCGTTCTTTCATACTAACTTCAATCCTCTTAGGAAACGAATTCTAAAAAAATCTTTTTGTTAGTCACCTTTGTCCTACAGATAACACCTTTCCAAAATTTCATATTTGCAAGATGAGTGGTTTAGGCTGTACGTTGATTCCTAAATGCATATAGTTCAGTACAAAGGATTTTATATAATAAAATAGATCATAAATGCGAAAGTAACTCTGTCTACATGTCACGCTTTCACGCCTAAAACACTAGAACAATTTTGATAAAATTTGGTAATTGGCGATACTTCGAATCCCGGGAGACGTTTTATTCCGAAAAAAATAAATATTCTTCCCGCCCGATAAACCAATTTTGGCGCAACAGTGTTGCGGGTATATTTATTATTATATATCAGAAACTAATATAATAGGTGTGCACTCTGCGTACAATATACAACGCGTGTCCGAATTTTTCTAGTCTGGAATTCTTACAATGTGCGGACGGGTTTGGTAGGCGGGTCCAGAGTAGTGTGGGCGTGTCTAGACGAGAGTGTGCGTGTGTGCGCGCGGCGGCTGGCGGTCGTCACGCGGCGAGCAGCGCGCTGACGGCGGCGCCGACCGGGACTGGGGTCAGGTGCCACGACCCTGAAACATTATGCTGTAATAGCGGCTCTACACTTTAGCCCGAGGCTGACAGACGAGGGGAGTGCACCCATTTACACTCTCGCACTCAGGCGGTCTTGCTGTGTCTTGGTGAGAGTATATAGCCTTCATAAGAGTTTCAAGTTCTCTTAAGATACCTAGTCACAGAAGTATCATATATCTAAATATACTCGTATAAATATCTTGTGTTGTCTCCCAAACGAATGGATAGACTCCATTTTTAAGAATTTTTGGGAAGTTGAGAATTTAAAAGCTCTCCATTTTGCTTATACATTACTACATAACGCGTTCCTTATAACTGACGTTTTTATAACGACTAGAAGTCGCCCTATGGTCAAAATTCAACCATAAATATTAAAAATATTAATTGTTAGTATAAATCGATAAAAAACTATAATCTATTCTCAATTCAATCACATACTTCAATTTGGCATAAAAGTGTCGTTACCAGGCCATTAAATTAAAAAAAAAACAGACGTCTTATAAACAATAGAATATTTAATCTATGATTATCATGCCTAAATATTGTAGTGTGTGTAACGTTTTATTTATAAAGAATATGTAAGATAAAAGCATATTTAAAAAAAATATATTGGTATTCCACGCTTCTCTTCCATATCAACTATAACTGGGAGAAACTTCATGCTCTTACATCGACGCGTCTTTCGTCAAAAGGGGTACAAAGTTTTCCGCTCGCGGATTAACATATAACGATTGTAACGCTGCAAGAGGTCGCCTTACGCTAGGGCCCTGATATAAAACGCACCTTTCCCTCCTTGATAGCGATGACGTATCGCTGCGCGACACGCTCGGGCGGCGAGTACCCGTCCGCATACGACGAGTCCTGCAAACATTACACACCGTATCACAACATTACTAACGCTTGGTCAAGCATGAGATGACATATTCGTTGCTTATTTAGTTTTTAAATCCGTAAAAGAAACAAGTGCAAACTTTAACCACAATCGAAATCGGCTTATAATTATTATTACTGTTAAGTAGCTGTTACCCGCAGTTTATAGGTGAAATCCAGGATGTCAGCTATAACTTGACCACAACCACTGTAGCGCACCCTTGGAACGTGAGACGGGGTGTGGGACGGATAAGAATACTACCGCCGTCGGCGTTGAGGAACAACTGACAGATTAGCACAGCCGGTAACTTTGGTAACCCTCCCCCGCCGCGCCGTGCTCATACCCAATATAACGCGGTATAGCTCTTGTGGTCAAACTATAACTCTATGCCCAATTCACCAAAATCGCTCCATCCGTTTTAATGCGAAGAATGTAAACATGTTCAATCTTTATTAATGATTTCGTTTACTGAAAAACACACTCCCTCACCTCAAATAACACTTCATAAGGGTCTGCCGCGGTGGCCGGAAGCCGGTTCACCACAGCCCTATAGAAGCAGGTCGTCTGCGGGTACAGGGCCATAACTAGCGCGCCCTTGGGGAACAGGGCGCCCTCGTCGGTGCGAGGGTCGGCCCGCATCAGCGGCAGGGGCACCACGCGCCGTTTGCTGAGCACGTGCCTGTTCTTCTGCTCTTCGTCTATATCGTCTACTTCGTATTTACCTTGCGCCGGGAGCCAGGATACTACCTGTAATAAAATTAACGCGAATCGAGAGTAGACAAAATATGATGGATACTAAGTATAAAATAAGCTGAAGAGTTTGTTTGAACGCCCTAGTCTCAAGAACTACTGGCCAGAACAAAATTTAAATTCCTTTTGTGTTGGTCCATTTATCGAGAAAGGCTACATAACATCACGCTCGACCAATAGAAGCCGAGCAGTAATCAAAAAATGTTATAAAAGTAGGATGACTTACAAAGTTTCACGCGGACTTAGCCGCGGGCAACAGCTAGTGAAATAAAAACTCATAAAAGATGTTTTGCGACGATGAATGAAAAAATATACTTTTTGTCTTATCAAGAGATAAAATAAATAATCGTGGAAGCGTACGATTTTGAATACATTGTACGTGAAGAACACGAGTTTAAATCACGTGACAGTGACGCAGTAGGCGCCGTCCGAATGAATAAGGTATACCCACATAAAGGGCCGAGCGCACAACTTAGTCGAACTACATTCACCCACCTCAGCGAGAATCCAATTCTCCTCCTTATCGGAGACCCTGACTAAAGCCGCCACCGCGTCCCCGGGGCGGGCCACGTGATGGGGGTCGGCGGGCACGGCGCCGCACAGCGGAGGCGCGCGCTCGCCCGCACGACGCACGTGCAGCGGCAGCGTCGCGGCCGCACTCAGCAACATCTTCATGAGAGCGCCGCAGCCGATCGTCTCCTTGTTACCGGCGTGTCGGGCCTGGTGTTGAATAATAACTATAATGGAAACTGCGCCTTTTTCGGTGACAATACGAGAGCAAGTTGGATGGCATAGTCTGTTTTTATCATACACACAAACTTAACCAAAAATATATATCACACTCTAAGAAGTGAGCAACCAATGCCGGGCCTCGATGTGTCGGAACTCAGCACGGAAATCCACCGACATTTGTGTGACGTACTTTATGGATGTTCCCTTACTGGTACGCACTTGGCCGGCATTTTTTTTATATTGTATTTTATGTATCGGAGCTGATCGATTTTTGCGTGGCGGATTCCCTTCAATGTTTTAAATTGAAAAAAACTATAATCTATGACCGACTTCAATTTAACATAAAGATCTCATTACCAGGCCATTAAATTTTATGTAAAGAAAACACAGACTTCAACCATAAACAAAACATATTTCGTGTATGATTATCGAGTCAAAATATTGTAGTGTGCGTAGCGTTTTATTTATTAAAAATCAGCGTGATTGAAGAAGATTTAAAAATAATATTGGTATTCCACTCTCCTCCTCCATATCAACTATATAACTGGGAGAATTTCATGCTTTTACGTAAAAAGGCATACAAAGTTTTCTTGCGTGTATTAATATATTCAAATATTAATAATGTCAGGCATAATCACTTAGAAATCATTCATTAACACTAAACAACATTTTAATTTTGCATAAGCTTATTATACTCCATTGCTTCCCTACGAAATTTGCCAAACTTATCTAATACCTGAATTCTCCTTTCATTCTTGATGGCTCGTATCTCATATATCCGTGACAGTGCACTTCGGAGCACCCTGTCCTCCTGTTCAGCTGCAGCCAATCCGGCCTTGTATAGGTTCTTAAGCTGCATTTGCTACAAATGAAAAAACATTGTCTATGATTAACGCACGTGCTGATTTACACTTGATTTAGTTAAGTAGCGAGTTAACTTGCGCCATCGGCGAAATTAGTTATTTTTGACGTTTGAACGGTAAAATCGAGTTAAGTTGTAAGTTGTTAATTAAGTTGGCTTGAATAGAACGCGATTCTATTTTTTGGCGAGTTAAGTTCGAAGTGCTACCCCTCTCGCGTCTCCCGCATCCCGTCAACTTAACTCACCAGCGTGTAGACGTCTGAATTTAGTACAGTTCATATTATAATATTTAATTATTAAAAAAAATTGATACAATAGATATTTGGTTGAGTAAAATATTAAATTAAATTTGTTTGTAGGCAGCAATTAAGCAAGATATGGAGACTTATATTTTTATCGAACCAGCAGATTACTTAACTCGCCTACGATTACTTACTACTTAATTTTTAGCTGGCCGTTTTGTTAACTAGCTACTGTAGTTAATTAAATGTAAACCGGGCCTAAGTGTCTCCTTAATATGTAAGAAGCATTAACACTCGTCTAATTTTTGCACGGATTGAGTAAGTCACTAGCATATTTTTTAACAGGTAAATATATTTAGAAGTAATAGAGCTAGATATTATGCTTTCATAAAAAAATATGACGAATCGCGGCACTTTGAGCCAATGTGAGTTAAGCCTAGCATTGAAGTGGAGTCTTATTTTGTGGAGGCATTCAGAACGCGTCATTCGAGTATGATTCGACATTTCGCCTCGCTTTACGCAGACGAAGCGATAAGTCTTAGAATCTGATTCGAACGGAAATCGTGAACAGCCCCGCAAAAATTTAAGCTACTAGCACAGAATACATAAAGGTATAAATCTCTGATACTCTACGGTAATACAATAAACTTTAAAAATCAAACAATTGAGAGTCGAATTGTTTTATTTCATGTTATTTTAACGCAGATTAAGCATTTAATGTTAATCTTTTGGTACAGTTTAGAATTCTTCAGGGGTCTATTCCAATTTCAAAATACCTATAGCTCACTTCTTTATTCTTAATCTCTATGACTTAGTAAGAATCACAGAACTTATACTAAAAGTAAGTTCTATACTTTTTTTCAAGTTCTGGTCTAAGCCAATTCTTTCTACTAAAGCTATAAAAACGTTAATTGCTTGCAACTTTCCTTTAGAGTACTTCACGGTTAAATATTTAAGGCTTGTACGTGAGTCAGCGGGGCGAGTTTAACATGTTAAAACGTTAAGCTCATTAGCCGAAAAAATATATATTATACACTAAAAATATAGAATGATTTTCACTTTCTAACTTCTAACGAATAATTTTTCCCTGAGCTTGAAGTTCATCAGAAAAAAAATGTACCGTGGACATATAAACTACAAAACTAGTCGGTTAAGAAATTAATTATTTTCTTATACAATACATGAATACAATTATCAAGTAACACTATAATCCCTAAATAGTAATTCTTCTTCCTTTTTTATTATTAACTGTATATTTTCTCTTAGTGGAGGGAGAGGTCATCTTCTCCGAATATTTGGTCACGGTCGTCGACACAAGCAGAAGCCTTAACTGAACCACGCATACACAGAGAACATAATGTTGCCTTCACATTGGGTCATGATGGCCCAATACCTGCCATCATCATCATTAGGCAGTGGAGTACAAGCCATTGATGGTCAACAAAATTTAACCCTCTGAATACCGATGAATAGCCGTCGACAATTGACGATGGTTTGCATTGCCATTGTGTTCTGAGGGCTCAGGGACCATGCATAATCTACGTCACGTAGAGAGGAGTCTGAAAATCATGAAACTCGTGTGACGTACCTTTTTTTTTTTAAACGGGCTTTGGCCCACCACACATTCCCACCACTGTATCTTCTGTATCGCCAGGATCGACAGCGGTATCCGACCACGAAAACCCTTTGATATGATCTCAGGGAGCCCGAGGGACGTGCTAAAGCTGTCTTGGGACCCGCAACGAAATTAATCAGAAGAATATAAGAGGAGTAGGAAGTATTCAATTTCCTCCCCGTACAAAGCGGAGACAGCACAAAGTTGCAATGACCGAAATTCAAAGAACTTAAGGGGAAGCACCACGGGATTAAAGTATTTTAATGAAAAAAAGTGTGACGTACCTTATGGATGGTCTCTTAAGAGATACGACAAAGAAAATGTTGACGAAACAAAAGCTTCGCTAAGAATTCACTTATGAGGGATCATGTTACTATCACTTCAAAGCGACGAAATATTTTACATCTCTTATCTCGGGTTGGAAAAACAGAAAAAGGTTTCAATGGGAAAATATATTATCCCTTTGCTTACGAAGGGCTGAAAAAATCGCGAGTCCAAATCGAACCTCGTCCTTTTTTCTTATTTATCAAAATTCACTTTGCATGTTGAAAGTCATGACGAAAAGGAAAGCAAAGAGTTGTAGCAAGCGAAAACAATGTTTACCCTATTCGTCCCATATTATGTTTTAGATACCTTACACCTAACATAAAAATATCATCTATATATTATAAATGGAAAAGAGTGTTTGTTTGTTCGTCCTTTCTTCACGCTCAAACGCTAATCGCCTCGTTTGCATTGGCAACAGCATTTGCTTCCCATCGGGTGATCCGTCTGTTCGCTTGTCCCTAATTTTTATATAAAAAAATCAGACTTGGCATCGCTTCAAATGTTCGGCTCAGTTCATTATTAATTTAATTACACTATTTTGTTTTCATTTTATTAAGCTCGCTTTGTCTAGATCTCTCTATATTTATTTTTATTACCGTAATAATAGAACAATAGCTTAGTCGTAGTTGTTATTATTATCATTATTTTAGGACCAAGCCTCTTTGCTACCTTTTAAAATAAATCGGTGTTAGCAGTTTCAATTTTTGGTACAAAAGAAAATTTACTTCAAAATTATTGATACAGATACACAAAGATAGCGAATAATAATAAAAATTTAATTAAAAAAGACCAAATCAGAAAATTCATTGGACTTATCATCAAAGTTTATATTTAATTACAGTATAACAAAAAATTTAAACCGACTTCCAAAGGAAAAAACTAAAATAGTACAAAACAAACTAAAAAGTATTAAATAA
>JAOTAV010039996.1:0-18234 GCA_026546445.1 Cyclargus thomasi
GAATGGGAATAGGGATAGGGGGATTAGGGAAGTTGGGCCACCGGTAAACTCACTCACTGAACGAAACACAGCACAACTAACGTGAAACGTCACGTTAGTTTTCTGAGAGGTCGTGGTATCACTCCGGTCGAGCCGGACCATTCGTGCCGAAACATGGCTCTCCCATTGCAATGAGCATTCGTATTATGTACTTGAGATAGGAAAATGTCTTATTGGCACACGCCTCCACCGGGGTTCGAAAATGCACACTCTCGAGTGCGAACCAAAGGTCTTACCCATTAGGGGACGGACGCTCTGAAAGACACCTACGTATACTCGTAACATCAGCGAGTGATTTGCTAGCAGGTTGATGCGAGAGATTTAATAAGGAGTAGAGGAAGGGAGTAGGGGGTAGCGACTTACGTTTCTGCTAAATATCAACTCGACGACACGCCGCGTTTCATGCTGATTTTCAGCGATGCCATGGAATTTCTTACATGAAGCCAACCTAATAGAACGAAATAAATAATTCAATATTGCTGTTATACTTAAAATATCTTATGTTAAATGTCCCTGTTTATCAAAATCTCGAAAGCTTTATCAAAAGATTACATAACTGCACTTGAAAATTCTCCCAACAGACGAAGTGATCCGGCAGCTGAAACTTCTGCGACAGACGGTAGAACTACTGCGACGTGAGCTCGGAGACCAGAAGAATGCTCTGCTGGCCTGCTGCAACAGACCCGCACCGCAGCCCGAGAGATGCTCCTCCTCATCATGCTACCCTGGTTATTGAATTACTTAATAGGCTTAGGGAATAAGTTAGGTTATATAACCCTTCCACAGCCTCACAGCTAATTAATGTATTTACGCAGCGTTTAACCATATAGTTCGCGATTAAAGGACTTTTTTGTATGCCAGATTAGTTCAGTTCTATGGAAATGAAGTGTGGCGTCGTGTCGTGCCTTTAGGGCAGTTCTACTTTTACTGTTAGGTTTAACTAAGAGGGTTTTTAGAATAGACGTAACTGGTTATTGTTAAACTCAAACTAAAATTATTGGGTAAGAATTATTAACTTTGACAGGTACTTAATAATTCTAATATTTTTTTAGAATTTCCTTTATTTGTAGAATTAAATCGGCGCGTACAATAAAGTTTTACTTTTACTGTTAGGTTTAACTAAGAGGGTTTTCAGAATAGATGTAACTGGTTATTGTTAAACTCAAACTAAAATCATTGGGTAAGACTTATTAACTTTGACAGGTACCTAATAATTCTAATATTTTTTAGAATTTCCTTTATTTGTAGAATTAAATCGGCGCGTACAAAAAGCTACTTAAATTAGATTTAAGTGTTAGTTACCTTAGTATCGACAGTAAATTATGCATTTTATGCAGTGTGATTTAGAAAGCGCAGGACGTTTTTTTAACGCAAAGAAAAACGCACGCGTTTAAACAACGCCCTAGCACATTCATACACATTTAGGCTTTTATTTAAATGTAGATAAATCTCACTTTATGTGGTCTATAATCAAAAGCCTCTCCACACTTCGCGGATTTGGTACGGAGTAAAGTGCGGCTAATGACATTGACAGTAGTTTGCCCGAAACTACTGTTAAATGTCAATGTCATCCGCTAATTCACTTCACTCCGTACCAAATCCGCTAAGTGTGGAGAGGCTATAATGCTACCAATACAAATGTCAAGTTTTACAAAACTAATAAATTTAAAAAAGAAATACAAGAACTTTTAGGCGATTTATAACTTTAAAAACATTTTGATCAAAACGATTTTAACGCTGTAATTTAAATTTTGCGTACATCGAACGTCGTGCGTATAAGGCGTTAAGGTAAATCAAGCAATGTGTGGGTTTGGAATAAATGTGTCAGTACATGAGCGAGTTTTATTTGTTCCCCGGTCGAGTTCATGGCAGAGTTTCGCCCACAGTTGCTTGATCTACCGCGCCTTAACTGGAGCTAGCTGGATGACGAAACTCTGGCATGAATATCAATTATATTATAAGTTTTTAGTTATTCATCATTATTATCATACAAACAGTATGCCCCGAGCAAGGCCACATTGTTAATTTTTTAGTATTACCTTGTTAAAATATTCATATACCATTCGATAAGTTAGACAATCAATAACAGCTTCTGTTTTAAAATCACTTACATAAACGCAATAATTAAATAGCTTTTGAACTAAGCCACCGCTGACTTACCAACACTAGAAGAATAGAAAGGCCGTTTATTTGTATACAACTGTATTTATCTGCAACTATTCTTTGAATTACGCAAAGATTAAAAGACGCATCTGGCGACATGTAGAGGCGACTTTATGGCAAGGCTATTACGCCTACGCTGCTCGAAAACATACATTTCAAATTAAGTACGACTTCTAACTGGTTGGTATAAAAATATGACCAGTCACATTGCTGGAGATTAATAAATTGTGTTCTTACAAAAAAGTTGTAGGCAACTTGAACAGATTGGACCAAGATGGGCAATCATAACGAAATGTGTCCATGAATATCTTGAAAGGTTTAAAAATCGGCTGCTGTATCACGAAGCCTGTGGATTTTATATTGTTGTCCATCGCGGTTGAGTAATAGATAAGAAGGTTCTATTTGAAGCCTCGCAAAAGGGACCATCTCTAAAGTAGGACACACGTTCATGGTTTTTAGACCCCTCCCCTCCCCATGTCACCGGTGGTCACATTTATGAGGACATCCACTCCCTGTTGGGACGATTTGGAATTTGCAATTAAACACCTAAAAAAATGTAATGTGGCTTAAATTTTCAAACAGTGTTTCAAATTTTGAGATAAACTTTAAAAATTTAAAATGTGATGTCCCAAAACTGAGGACCCCCCACCCCTTTGTCACACTTCGACGACCCTTCTTTATGGATGGTCCCAAAAGGCAATCGTTACGCTAGGCCCAAGTTTCGACTAAGAGCAGGTTTCCAGCAAAGGCCAAGCCCAGAATCGACGCTAGCTTTCTACTTGCACCTTGAGCAAGATTCTTCAATTCATATGAAAAAATCGCCCAAGCTTTATTAAGATATGGCGTACGGTGATCAATTTGACCCGGCGCCCCGGGTGGCCGAAGCCAGGTTCTAACTGAGTGCACAACAGGTGTGGAGTGTCGCAACACGGCGGGCGGACCCGAGTGTGGGAGTTGTCCACACGGTATGGAGGGTGATGGTAGACGCTGCAGACCCATACTCTGCAATACCAGGCCTTGCTCACAAGGTAAGGATTCTGTCGTTGTCTCTAATTGAATACGTATGCGAAAACACGTAGTCGCGTAACGACTACGTGTTGTTCAACGACAATATATATAACATTTTGGTTGAAATATGACCGCATTTTACTTTCTGGGCTAACAATCATACCTTTATGTCTATCACAAACATTGCTAAAATATTCACACTCCACATTTTTATCTTACCTTCTATTATCCAAAACCATAGCATCTGATGGCTTTAGGTTACCCATTCAAAAGAAGACTATTAACTACCTTTTCTGTCATATATACATTTGACTGTCTCCAGCGGAATACTGCATAGACACAGCAGAGGGCTACCGCTGCCAGCGCTGCCCGGGCCGACAGACCAGCGACGGCCAGACCTGCCAAACCGCTTGCTCTTCCAACCCATGCTTCGGTGGACGTGAGTATATATTGACATAAGAAGGAGGAGGGTAACTCAATTAGGGAGTGGCTACAAAGGAATTGATTACTGATCATCCAACGAGAATGCAAAAGATGCTAGGAAACGTCTGGTAAATCTATAAGCATAATTATGGAAGAAATTAAAACAGAATCAAGTGACGGACCTACGTCATTTTGATCCGAAGATGTCAATTCTATGTAAGTGCCTCTCAACACTAAGCGGATTTGGTACGGAGTGATGTTAGTGTGGATGTCATTGAGTAGTTTGGTCAAAAAGTAAGTTCTGGCAATGTCATCCGCACACTCACTTCACTTCGTACCAAATCCGCTTGGTGTGGAAAGGCTCTAAGTCATGATCTGTCGGCTGGGTTTGACATACCGCAACCAACTTGTACTATCCGCAAACTGTACCGATAAGTTACTAAACTGCTAAAACTGAAGCTGCGTAATCTGTGACAGGTGTACAGTGTCAGGATATGCCCGACGGACGGTTCCGGTGCGGCGCTTGTCCGGCTGGCTTCACCGGTAACGGACAGGACTGCGAGCGCATCTCGTGTAGACATACCTCTTGCTATCAAGGTTAGTAGACATTGACATTGGGAGAATCTTGGCAAACCTGAGTAAAGGAGAGAGGTAATGACATGGCATGGTAAAAAGGAATAATTCGTTGTTTTAAGTGAATAGTGCATTTAACTACTTCGTCGATGCGCTTTTTAGGCAGTGGTAATTTCCTGACTTTTTCCAAAATTTTCAGGAGTCCAATGTCAGGAGACCTCCTCCGGTCCTCGCTGTGGATCCTGCCCCAATGGCTTCCGTGGAGACGGGAGACGATGCCAGCATATCTGCGAGACCAGTTCCCCGTGTGGAAACCGTCGTTGTTCGCCCAGCGCCAGCAGCCCTTTCTATGAATGCGAGGGATGCCCAGAGGGATACGAGTGGAATGGTAGGAGTATTGTTATGTAGTTTTGTCTACGTATCGCCGCACCGCGGTGCGTAACACTGATTGCTGCTGCTGCTTATATGAAAAAAATCTTTTAATTCAATTAATCCTTGTATTAGAATGAATCAAATGAGAGGACTATGAATGCTATATTTGATGGTCACGTCGTCTTCATATTCTTGTAATAAAGTGATTTAAGATGGCAGAATGTGATAAAATGAAGATCCTTTATGAAGGGGACATCGTGATGACTGTTATAAGACGGATTTGAGAATAAAGCCTGGGGATGTTTGATGTAAAGAATTTTTTAGGTTACTCCTGCGTGGACATGGACGAGTGCGACCTCGTCCGACCTTGCGACGAGCTGGTGTCGTGTCGGAACGTGGAGGGCGGGTTCGAGTGCGGGCCGTGTCCTCCGGGCTACAGCGGAGAGGCGTGGCGCGGGGCCGGCAGAGCCCAACGCCAGAGGTGCCGGGATATCGACGAGTGCGAACGACCTAACATCTGCCCGAGGAACAGACTCTGCGTTAATACACCCGTAAGTAGTACCGAGTATATGCATAGAGCTGACATTGTGTCGTAACGTGAGGGTCAGGCTAAGCGCCAAAGGTGAATCTGAGATATCGACCAGTGCAAATGACCTAACATCAGCGCGAGAAATAGACTGCGTTAATAAACGACGTCGGAACGTGGAAGGAGGATTGCTGAAAATCTTACATCAATTCCATACTTGATTCAAATCATTGAGTCACCTAATCCCATGATTTAATTTTATTAAATTCAGGTGAAATTTGTTCCTACTCTTTCGCCTTTGAACACATCTTGACCTCTTATGTAAGGCAACTTATATTTTCTTCTCCAGGGTTCCTACACGTGCGTCCCCTGCGGCGGTCACTACTACGTGAACACGTCACGGCCCTGCATCGACTCCGACTCGCTGCTGAAGCGCTGCGACCCCGAGAGATGCCGCCGGTACAACGCCGTATGCGGATATGGCCAGCGATGTGTTTGCGCGGTGAGTTACAAGGACGATTCCTTTCTCTTGAAGGGTTATTACTATCTGCAGTCTTGGCACAATGTCAACTTTAGTTTCTTTGTGGTGAAAGTGTCGACGCATTTCCTGTCAAGCTTCGAGGTGAATTAATTCTGGAGGACTTAGTCTAACAAAGGTTTGGGTGAAAACGAAATGTCGTAATGAAGTCTATGGTAAAAATGATTTAAGATCTTTATTTAACTTCACAAACTATAGTAGGCAACATTGACTCGTATATATATATTTTTTTAAATATTTGCAATTAATGCTTCAAATACAGCCATTGTAAAAACAATAAACCTTCCAATTTCTGGAAAAATTCTTAAAACATTCCTTATCTACAGCCGGGCTGGGCAGGCAACGGTACCGTGTGTGGACCGGATACTGACATGGACGGATATCCGGACGACCAGCTGCCCTGCAACGAGAGGAGGTGTTCTGCGGACAACTGTCCCCACGTCTCCAACTCTGGTCAGGAAGATGCTGATGGGGATGGTATTGGAGACTCCTGTGATCCTGATGCTGATGGGGATGGGATCCCTAATATACCGGTTGGTATTCTTGAACCGCACTTTGATGTTCCTCCGAAGAAATTGCAAGGCAGGGTTTAAATTTATGTCAATTGAATGCTAGTGTTAAGATTTGTCGGCTTGGTAAGACTTAGGACTCAATATTATAAGTTCGCGATCTATTTATATTTTTTTCTCTGATAGAACTTATTCTAAGAAAGTAATTCATCTTTTAGAATGTGAGCCCCACAAAGCTCCACTCACGTCAGTTCAGCATGTTTGTGCCCTTCTCAGAAACTCCGATCGCGAAATGCAGGACTGTGACCCCAGTTGTGGTCATCGTCACAACGCCATTTACACCATTATATTTCCTTTCTTAGATCATTCTCCGTTTCAGGACAACTGCCCACTAATCGCCAACCCCGACCAACTGGACCGTGACGAGGACCGCAGCGACAAACGCGGTGACGCCTGCGATAACTGCCCCTCACGGTTCAACCCCGGCCAGGAGGACGCCGACAGAGACGGCATGGGCGACGCCTGTGACCCCGACATGGATAATGATAGTAAGTTGCAATGTTATGGAGATTTAGTTACAAGGTTACTTTCTTAGTAAAAACGATGTCGTCTTACATTAGTAAGACAGATATGAAGATCGTCCCGATAGGCTTTATAAGCGAACCAGATGATGGTCGCAACCGCGTTGCGACAACATTCGTTAGAACGCATCCCATTAGGGCCGTACATTTTTCCGGGATAAAAAGAAGGCTATGTCATTCTGCGGTACTTAAAGTATGTATGGAGCTGAGACATGGTGCCTCTATAAGCCAGACATAAAGAAACTAGACACCTTTCACCTTAGATATCAAAGATCAATTCTTGGAAAGAAATTGGAAAGTGGCAGGATCACGTAAATGATACTGACGTCCTGCGTCGCTCAAAAATATATAGCATCTAAGCTTTACTGATGCAGAAGCAACTTAGATGGTGCGGGCACGTCCTTCGCATGAATGATCATCGTCTGCCTAAAACCGTCTTCTATGCGGAGTTGTCAGAAGGTAAACGCAAGCAAGGAGGACAATATCTGCGATATAAAGATGTTCTCAAAAGACACTTGAACGCATGTGCTTTGGAACCCGCACGTTGGGAAAAGCTTGCCACCAGGAGATCGTCTTGGCGATCTATAACTTATAGCACAGTTAAGAAGTTTGAGCAAGACCGCCTCCACACACTCGAAGCAAAGCGCCAATTGCTTAAAGATTCCTACACCTATAAATATAACTCTGCCGGCCAATGCTACGCTTGTGACGCGTGTGATAGGACATTCAAAAGCAAGTTTGGCTTTGCAAGTCACATAAGGGCTCATAATAGAAATAATCTTTAATTTCTAGGGTCGCCGTTATCGAAATCGAAATTTCTACAAAATTGGTTCAGTGGTTTTCTGATAGATAGACAACAGATAAACTTCAATTGAGTATGTAAGTGTGGATCGTATTGTGCTGATTTAAAATATATTAATATCACAACTTTTTATTGAGCATGCTCATTTAAACAAAATTCAAACCAACCATCTAGTATCCGGTGCCATCTATTCTACCAATTTTAAGTAGTAAGTTCTAATATCTCCCAGGCATACCCAACGAGGACGACAACTGCCCCCGCAACTACAACCCGCAGCAGGAGGACGCGGACGGCGACGGCGCGGGTGACGCGTGCGACAACTGTCCGCGCGTGCGCAACGCCGGCCAGGACGACGCCGACCGCGACGGCGTCGGCGACGCCTGCGACAGCGACGTCGATCGCGACCAGTAAGTTGCTACTAACTCTAGCTCTATCACGTTGTGACACAATTTTCTGACTTTTCTCGCTTCTAGCGACAGTGACAGTTATTTACTTTGACTTTCAGATAGCTTTTTTCGGACTTTTCTCGCTTCTAGCGATAGTGACAGTCATTTACTTTGACTTTCAGATGGCTTACGTGCTTACGAACTTATCAGGTTCTTTCCACACAGATACGTCTGAGTAGTAACAAATTAATCGTGCAAGGAAGGCCAGTGTTTATTGTCTCTTAAACAAAGAAGTTGTTTTATCCAAGAGGAATTATGATCAAGCTGACATCAAAATCCCCCAATTTCTTAATGTCTACTAATAATATAAGGCTGAAGAGTTTGTTTGAACGCCGAAAAAGAACGAACTACAGGCCGGAATTGTAAAATTATTTTTTTTTTGGTTAGTCCATTTATCGAGGAAGGCATAGGTTACATAACATTATGCTACGAGCAACAGGAGCCGAGGAAAAAAATCATAAAATTGACATGGTCGTGGGCAACAGCTAGTTATACATCATCGTCTTTTCAGAGACGGCGTCCAAGACGGCCTAGACAACTGTCCAAACCTGGCGAACAGCGACCAGCAGGATGTGGACAGCGACGGCCGGGGCGACGCCTGCGACGATGACATCGATGGAGACAACATTCCCAACCTCGAAGACAACTGTCCATTGGTGTATAATCCCAACCAACTGGACTCTAACGGTAAGACTTCTTTTATGACAGGAGCAAACGAACTGACGAGTCACCTGATGGGAAGCAACTGCCGTCACCCATGGACACTAGTAACGTCAGAAGCGCTGCTGGCCTTTTTAATTTAGGAATAGAAAAGGAAATAGAGAAGAGGAATAATAATAATATCTATGGACGCTTCACACCACGTCAATCTGGCCATGTGCTAAGTACCCGAAGGACTTGTGTTACAGTTACCAATGGAAATATATTTAATACGGTATATTTTATACTTAATGTGGTAGTAGTATCTAGGTAATCTAACTCACTGGACGAAGCATAGCGCAAAGCTGTTTCACGTTGGTTATCTCTGAGGTTCAGGTAGAGGTATTTCTCCGGTCGATCTGCCCCATCAGTGCTCCCCCACCGCAACGTATATAGACTAACCGGTAATCGTGTTTTCCAGGTGACGGTGAGGGTGATGTGTGCGACAACGACTTTGACGGCGACAACGTGACCAACGCGCTCGACAACTGCCCCAACAATTCCAAGATATTCCGCACTGACTTCAGGTACAGTATGAGCACTGGCAGCTTAGCCACTATCCATAAAGTAAGTCATACAAATTTTATGATTTGTCACAGGTGGTCATGTTTCTGAATCGTTGGCCGCTTGATAACATTTATAATGACTTTCTAAATGTCCATTTCCCGCAGCCGCTCTTTCTTGTCAATTCGGTCATGCCTATGGACCTGACCGAAATTTTCAACAACCTTTACTCTTATCAGGATTGCAATCCACGAGTCCAAACATATCCAGGAATCTCTTGCCCACGTATACGGATTATCCATTGTCTAACCATCTGTTCCCTTTCAGGAACTACATGACAGTCCGTCTGGACCCCGAAGGCGACTCGCAGCAGGACCCCAACTGGGAGATCGCGAACGAGGGCGCCGAGATCCTGCAGACACTCAACTCCGACCCCGGCCTCGCCGTCGGCTTCGACAGCTTCGGTGGTGTCGACTTCGAGGGTACGCTCTTCGTGGACACACAGATCGATGATGACTACGTTGGCTTTATATTCGGGTGAGTTATGATGTAGATGTTAACAAAGCACACGCACCGACGCCACGGACATTTGTTAGCAACGTTTTGTCGGCGGGCTAGGTCGGCGGTTTCAGTTATTGCGTGTCGAAAAACTGTGTTGACGTGTCGGCGGCTCAGCGTCAGCCACTTATGTGGCGTTCGCCGATATGCTTGTTTCATTCTTCTTTTTGAAGCACTTTTTTATTAAATTGAAGTGCTCCGCGACAAAATCCATTAAAAAACTTATTAAAGATCAAACAAAAAAAATTGTAAGTGTTCCTATAAAAAAAAATCCTGATACAAAAGAAACATGTCCTTAATCCAGGTACCAGAACAATAAGCGGTTCTACGTGGTGATGTGGAAGAAGGAGCTGCAGACGTACTGGCAGACCACGCCGTTCAGAGCGGTCGCCGACCCCGGGATACAGCTGAAGCTGGTCAACTCCAAGACCGGCCCGGGGAAGATACTGAGGAATGCCCTGTGGCACTCCAATACCACACAGGACGAGGTGAGGAGCATTAGATACTTGCCCGTGCCTAATGTCTGGTTTACACGTGTCAAGTAGATAAGTAGGTAACTAAATTTAAGGTGACTTAACTTGCCACTTGCTACAAAGTTTTGTTGTTTAACTTACATGAAGTTAATAATTTAAAATTTAATTACCTACTTTTTTAATTGATACGTGTAAACAAGACATTACGGATCAAACATCGATATTTTAGTTTGTTATGGTTTTAAAATGACCTTGTCAAGGCCATGTACCTAGTTAAGTCGCACAGGTAATACTTAAATTGCAAAATTATGTTGACGGTTCAGATTGCCAAAAAATTTTTCAATATTAGTCGTGTCCGAGCGGTGATTCGCTCGTTTATTTCGTCGCTACTTAGCTGTAATGTGTTATGTAATCGTGACATATTGATTTATATGAGAATGTCTGCGCTGCAGAAGCTGACTGACAAATAAATTTAATGAAAAAAGTCGTGGAAATAATATCCGCGTGAATAAAAATCGCTCTTATTGTTTGTAAAAAAATTGTATAATTAAATTGAAAAGCCAAAAGGGCAGCCGATACTCACGCCACGCCACTGGGGTGTTCAAAATATAATAACAGATATAATTGAAGACATAAGTGGCAGAAGCAGTTAACTAACATTTAAAAAAAACTCCCGCATTTTTCCGTTAATAAACGCTTTTGGGGCCCGGAACATTATTTAAAATTAAAAAATAGTGTACGTTTTATGTATAGCTAGACACACTAGCTAGATAATAAAAAAAATTAGGTAAGTTAAAGGATTTGTCAACATTTTATGGGAAAAAATTAGTATATTAACTCGAAGGTTGCAAAATGCTAGTTGTCCGCTTCTTTCACTTAATTCATGAATTTATAACTTTATAAAAAGTGTGTCCCCAAGCCTGATAGTCGATAATTTTATAAAGTACGCGGGACCTGGCAGTTTTATCAGGGGCAAGTGTAAATATACCGCCGTCGGCTGTCGTCGCGCCGGGATATACGGCCGCGACGTGTTGACACTGTATCATAGAGTAGCTGGTATACAGAGCTTCTATACGTACATCTATACGTATAATAAAACAGTCAAATTGGAGTGTCTGTGCATTTAATATTTTTACAAATTAATCAATGTGGGGGTGCTGTTTATCTGTTTATCTGTTTGTACGCACTAATCTCGGGGACTACTGGACGGATTTGAATAAATCTTTTTTTGTTTAATAGCTATTAGGTCTGGGCAACATATATGACACTTTTTATCCCGGGAAAATGTACGGTTCCCGCGTGATATACGAATTTTCGCACCTACAAGTTTTTTAATAACTGTATGAGTGAGTGAGTGAGTGAGTGAGTTTACCGGTGGCCCAACTTCCTAAATTCCCTATCCCCTTATCTATTTCCTCTTAAAAAGCCGGCAACGCATTTGCGTCTCTTCGGACATCACGAGTGTCCATGGCGACGGCAGTTGCTTTCCATCAGGTAACCCGTCTGCTCGGTTGCTTCCTAAATATCATTAAAAAAAACAACTAGCTTTTTTATGATTGAAAGCAAATACTGTCGCTTATGGACACAGGTAGTCAGAAGCGTTGCAAGTGCGTTGCCGACCTTATAGCGAAGTAATAGACTACGGGAAAAGTGAACGGGAATATGTATTGGGAATGAGTTTTAGGGAGTTGGGCCTCTGGTAAATTCACTTATTGGACAAAACGTAGAACAACGCTGTTGTACGTCAGTTTTCCGTGCGGCGGTGGAATTTTTTTAGGTCGAACCCGGTCCCATTTTCGTGAAGCATGGCTCTATTACGGCTATTTTGACGGTTGCCTCCAGTGAGTAAGTTTATCGAAGGCCCGAGTTCCTTTTCTGTCATACTATTCCCTCATAAAGGCCGCCAACGCATTTGCGACTCTTCTGATCTTGCAAGTGTCCATGGGCGTCGGCAGTTGCTTTCCATCAGCTCATCTGTCTAATTCTCATTAAAAAGAGTCACGGGAGATACGGGCCTTCGTCTGCACTATAGCCTCATACTGGGGATCTCAACACTGGGTGTGGAAAACTTTTTGAATACAATTTTTGATGAGTTGTCCTTCTGTTCTTGTATACTCGTATTCAGTCGTATTACACAGTTTCGTTAATGAGCTTTACACTTTTTGTGCTGTGCATTATACAGTTCTTTCGAGGGTGAATTTCAGTTGATGTTGTAAAGCATCTGTCTTAATTACTGGTATGAGGGTGTTGTGGTACTTGGAAGTACAATTGAAATAGGTTGTTTTCCGAGAAATATATTCAAATAAATATTAGACTTATGTTACTTGGTTTGGTTAAACTAAGCTCGAACAACGCATATAGATTTTTGCGTACAGCTTAGGTTAGTTTTCGTTTAAAAAAATAATATGAGTAATGAAATCGAACGTTATCCATTTTTTTGAGTGACCTAAGCTTTCTAGAACCTTGGTATTCACTTTTCAACTTGTTGAAGCAACATTATAGGTAAAAAAAGAAATTCATAACAATAATTTAATAACATAAATACCTGTATTTCCGCTGTGATACCTATGGGTGACCTTTTTTGTACATTACGCACCTACAACTTTAGACAGAATTTATAATAGATTTAGATCGGGTTATTTAAGTATTCAGATTGTTGTGTGTATATTGGAAACTACATAAAATGGTCCTTTCATCATAGGCCTAAAAAGTGTCCAGGTGGGCGTCCTCATTCTAGAATGATCTGGTGTCCACCCCACTATGATCTGGTACATACTTTTATGCGGGAAAATGTATGGTTCCCGCACGATAACCGAATTTTGGCGCAACGGAGTTTCGGGTGTCGTGAAGTTTGTAATATATTTTTATGTTACTGGCCAAAGCCACAGATAGTGTAAATACGACTTACTAAGCTTAAGATAAAAGGGGCTCAGGCCCAGAAAATCGGTCTAGATACGCCAATGCCTTTTATCCGTATTCATATCCACGTGTGGTATTCCAGGTGTCCCTGCTGTGGAAGGACCCCCGCAATGTCGGGTGGCGCGAGAAGACTGCCTACCGCTGGCGACTGCTGCACAGACCGCGTATTGGGCTAATACGACTTAAGGTCAGATACAAAAACTTAGGCTGTTTACTCAGTTCTAATTTCTGCATACAACATCTGTCAAAGAGACTTGCGGATAGACTATCCGACACATATCAGTAAGCGGTGAAGCAGGCCATACTCTCATAATAAAGTTAATAACCTGATAACCCCTTGGGACATACAACGACAAGACTGGCTCGGACGCAGGGCGATAATAACATAATCCTTAACTTATGCGTCGCTGTAATCGTACATCTTGCAGGTGTACGAGAACAACCGTCTCGTAGCTGACTCCGGCAACGTGTACGACCTGACGCTGAAGGGCGGCCGGCTCGGCGTTTTCTGCTTCTCACAGGAGATGATCATCTGGTCCAACCTGGTTTATCGCTGTAACGGTGAGTGGGGAGAGTAGGGGAAAATGGTGGAATCTTGGTGGAAATGGAAAAAATAAAACGGGTTAACCGATTTAATGAAAATTTTACATGCATTTGTTTGAGGCCCCCAGATGGTTTTATCTCAAATTAGCCCGGCGAGATTATTTTTTGCTGGGTGCGTTAGTGTCTGTTTATACATACATATATAAAGTTTATCGCTTACGATACGTTTTACTGAGGGTAACATAGATAAATACCATCGTAGATCGTCCGTGTCCTTTGCAGGTTCAAACCCAGGTGGATGCGTGTACCAATAAGACATTTTCTCTCCATGCACTTGAGATCGGATGCTCATTGCCGTGGGAGAGCCATGCTTCATGGACATGTTCTTCGTATCCTCGATCTTCGTCCGAAACGAGATTCGACGCACGATTCTAAACATGAAATCCTCTTATTACAGACAAGATCCCAACCAACATAGTCCCGGAGCTGCCGCCGCGACTGCACAAGAAGGTGGACGTCGACCACGACTTCGTCTACGTGTGACAGCTCTTAGACTATACTAATAACACTAATTACTCGTTGTAAGATAAATATATAATATAACATACGTTAATACTGTTTGTCTGTGTTTTATTAAATAAATTAGCCAATTTGCATTAAAATTGAAAAACCAGAAGCCCTAGCTCACAGTCCTTTACGGTGTCATGTTGCCGCCTGTGATTTGAGTGACAATTTGTATGCTGCCGACCGCCGAGTGTCCCTTTCCCGCCACCGTGCGCGTTGTGCGCACCTATATAAAAATAATATCTATGTACGCTTCACACCACGTCAGTCTGGCCCTGTGCTAAGTACCCGAGGGGCTTGTTACAGGTACCAGACAACGGAAATATATTTAATACTTTTATACTATACACATATTGAAGATTTTTACTATATGATACACATATTTAATACACACCCAAGACCCAGGAACATTGAAAAGCTTTTTGCTACGTCGGCGGGATTCGAACCCGCGACCCCCGGGCTTAAGCTACCAACGCGTTTACCAACTGAGCTACAGAGGTCGTCATCATATCTTGAACATAGGGAACGGAAACGCCGAAATGTATCACGGATCATGACATGAGTCGCATGACGACTTCATGTTATCGAACCCCGGGGGCGAGCCAAGATCTAAACGTTTAAAGAATCCCCAAACATGACGACCTCTGTGGCGCAGTGGTTGAGCTATGGTAGCTCACGCCAGGGGTCGCGGGTTCGAATCCCGCCGACGGAACAAAAAGTTTTTCAATGTTCCTGGGTCATGGATGTATATTAAATATGTGTATTATATAATAAAAATCTTAAATATGTGTATAGTATAAATGTATTAAATATATTTCCGTTGTCTGGTACCTGTAACACAAGTCCTTAGGGTACTAAGCACAGGGCCAGATTGACGTGGTGTGAAGCGTCCATAGATATTATTATTATTAATATTATTATTATTATAAACAAAATGTATGGAAATGGCATAAGGCATAAGACGTAACGAACGTATATGTCATTTCTAAACATTTTGTTTGCCGATTCTACAAAGAAGCGAAAAAGTTTAGATCCTGACTAACCCACCAGGTCTATTAATGCCAATTGAAAAAGAATTCAATTTAGACATCCAAACCTAAACAACGTTAGCTCTTGAAGTGTATTAATCGACGTCAGCGTCTCCGTAATTAAGAATATTCCTGCAATACGAAGTGCCGGCTGCCGACAGGTGGCACTCAAGGTAATGGCGTAGAGTCAAGGACGGAGAGATACGGCAGGAGAGTAATCTGAAAGAGAGAGAATAAAATGGGACCAATAAAAGCTACGTAAACGCTAACATGGTCCTCGACGGTCTTGCAGCATAACATGCATTACGCTTTTTTTTTTCGTTGGGGAAATGCATTTATGCATCCCCGGCAGTCTGGGGAGGACCACCGGGGTAACATGCATTACGCCTGGAGGAAGGAGGCTATCTCTGACCCAATACGCGATTCAGTTACCTACTTGTCTCAGAGCCATTCGTGCGTTGCGTTTGCGTCGTGTCTGCGGCAACGTGCGACGTTTTTGATACATTTTCAACGTTATTTCAATTGAACATCCATTAATGTCTAGCGTTGTGACGAAATTTCAGTTATGGATGCTATTTTTTTATAATATTTAGGGGGCAAGCGCGCAGACTGTCGTCAACCATGGACACTCGCGAAATCCAAAGATTCGCAAGTGCGTTGCCGGCCTTTATGAAGGAATAGGGATTAGGGAAGTTGGGCTACCGGTAATCTCACTCTCTGAACGAAACAACGCCGTTTAACGACAGTTTCCTGTGAGGTATCACTCCGGTCCAGCCAGCCTATTCGTTCGGAAGCATGGCTCTCTTCCTATATGTAAAACATAAATCGCACGATTTTAAGAGGAAGTACACAAGTATACAAACATGTAAGCATATGAAATCTGAAAATGTAGACATCGCCTACTCAGCCCTGTCTGTAAACTTCAAGTTCTGTAGCACCGAAGGGGCACAAGCATCTCGGCAATTTCAACTTTTTATTGGCGCATAAAGTGTCGGATGCGTTCAAAGTGTTCGAATCGCTACACCCCCGAACGACTTCCCTCAACTTTTTACTCAGTTCAGGGCCTTAAAAAGTATTCCGGAGATTTTTATTTACACCTTTAATCCGATATAATTATCGAAACCGTGGATAACTCCAGGAGGTGTATCCATCGGGATTACTACTGGAATTAAGACTCGTTTGAATTATCCTAAGCCGTTTGAGTGCCGGATTCGAGCACTGGATTAGAATAATTTAAGCCTTTCCGTCAAATTTACATAGAGTCAGTGAAAAGTGCTGAAAACTGACTCATACTATTACATACGCAGTATTACGTCAGAATGCTCTGGTACTGACTTGAATTCAGTTTACAAGATAGCAGCACCTGCATGGCTAGCATAGCGTCAGTAGACAGAACAAAAGTATAGACAAACTTACAGATAATTGGGATAAACTAACATATTTCCTTTGTGCATCCGTCACTTTGTCTATAGGAACACTTTTTCGGTCGCCATGCTAGGACCACATAAGGCCTAGCATGGCGACCAAACAATAGACGAAATGTCAGACAGTTGGGATAAACTAAAAGATTGTTTTTGTTCATCTCTCATTTTGTATATCCTGTAGAAAGAACGCTTTCTCGGTCGCCATGCTACACCGCAGGCCCCCTAGACAAGTGGCAAGCGATTATCGCTTACGAAAATCGCTTGGCGTGTTTTTGTGTGGGATTGACATTTTGAATGTCAACTATATCACGTTTTCGTTCGACATTGTCAATCCCATACAAAAACACACCAAGCGATTTTCGTAAGCGATAATCGCTTCGCTTCTTTAGTATGGGAATGACATATTCGAAATCGACTTGATCACGTGACTTTTCGTTCGTCTATGTCAAGCGAAGCGATTTTCGTAAACGTTAATCGCTTGCCACTTGTCTAGGGGGGCTGCACAGACTTGGCAATTGACTGACGTCAGTTAAGAACTCATAGTAAATTTGCCTTAACCTGTAGAGGTTGTGTGTTTTGTAACAGTAATATTTCTTCCACATACGGAACCTCATATCTCCGGGGTTCCCACCACAACACAGTAGACGGACGGTAGTAGTAAAAGTCTTTATAGCCGCTATATGTGGGCTAATGTATTGAGAACCCCTAATCTTTATTACCTTCACGTTTTCAATTTACTGATTGCTATATCAGGAACTTACCTGGTTAAAAACACTCCTATGGATTTCATCAAGAACTTGCACCATATTGGAAACGCTTTTTCTAAACTCTGTACAAGTGGGTTATAAATGGAGACGTTAGTGTTTTAGTACATGAAGTGGCTAAGAAACAATTTGAATACTCGATGGGGTGTCACAATCCTGAGTCTGATACAGTGGCGTAACTATACCGTTCGAGGCCCGTAACAAATTCGTTTTCGTTCCAGTTTGTCAATCCAATACAAAAACACGTCAAGCGGTTATTGTAAAAAATAATCGTTTGCCACTTGTCAAGGGGCGCTGATCGGAGGGCCCTTCCGGCTGGGGGCTCGTGGCATTTTGCTGGCTTGCCACCTTGTAGTTACGCCGCTGGTCTGATATCACAGTAATTGGTAATTGTAAAGATTTTAAAATATTATGATAATTTAAGTTAAATAATATGTCTACCATGAAAAAGATTAAGAAAGATCAGTAACGATATATTTAATAAAATAATAATCATGTTATAAATAATACCGGCTACTATAATTTAAACCTAGCATTTATTTTTACTAGCAACATTATTTAAACACAGTATTTTGTGAAGGTTTTGGCGGGGATTTCAGAGAGAGATGTTGTGAGTTTTGTATTTTTTGTTTTTGTGTTATTTCGGTTTTTAATGTGTGATAATGGTAGAATATCGAATATTAAACATTCGTTGTTATGCTCAAGTGTGGACAAGTGATACAAATTCAAGAAACGTGCTATTTTGTGTTCCCCTCCAAAACTCCATCCGAAGTTTTAG
>JAOTAV010040007.1:0-18229 GCA_026546445.1 Cyclargus thomasi
ACTTTTTAGTTTCTTTTGTACTATTTTAGTTTTTCCTTTGGAAGTCGGTTTAAATTTTTTGTTAAAAAATAATAATTATGTAAAATATAAGCATTTCGTTAAAATAAAGTCAACATTACTATCAAGCATCAGCTAGGTGTTATTTAATCTCCATCATTACTATCAGCAAGCATATCAGCAGCACCCAGCATCCCAGCATCCGTCATCCCAGTGTCTAGCATCATCAAGCATTACCCCTACACAGTTCTCCAAAAACGTTAATTATGGCCAAAACCAAACTGACTATAGACTAACAACTAATAATGTTATGTACTTTTAACTATGTCAAAACTAATGCTGATTTAAGCGGAAAACATACTGATCGGACGCGACTTACGGACGCGACTGAGCCGCGATTTAGATGATAATTATACATTGAAGTGTGCAAACTATGAGGCGTAAGTCGCGGACGTTTTGTATGGGCAGTCAGCCGCGTCTGACGTCAGTCGCGGACGTTTTTGTATGTAAGTCACGTCCGATCAGTTTGTTTTCAGCTTTAGCCGTGAGATAGCCACGCGCCAGCTCCAAGGAATCCGGACTGAGGAGTGAGCAAAGTGAAAATGTTTGTTTCTTTGGATGTTTGTCCGTTAATCATTAATATTATTATTTCCATGCTATGTATTTTTAACGGCTTCAAAAAATTAAAATATGCCGAATAGTTGTTATCATGCCAAAAGATTTATTTCTAGACTAGTTGTTGCCTGCGACTACGACCGCTAGAAACTTTATAGCCTTCCTCGATAAATGAAATAACTAACTCATTTTTTTTAATTCCGGTCATTAGTTCAAACAAACAAACTCTACAGTTTTATATTTAGTATAGATACCTGTATTAATGAAAATATTAATACAGGTATCTAAAAAATACCATCTTTAGTATGCTAAGTTGCTAACCAAGACCAAAATAAATATTTGTTAAAACAAAATGTACAAATAAGAATCGATTCACGGTACATTTAGCATTCGTAATCGGCCGTTATCGGTAGTCGTTCTACTGACTTTTATTATGGTGTTGCTCCTTCGATCCTCAGATTAAAAAAATATGAGAAAGTAGAAATAAATTCGCCTAAAAAATAAAATTTTTTACTAAAACTATCCTATACATCCGTCCTATTCCTATCCTATGTTCTTCCCCGAGAATCAAAGTACATTAATACCAAGTTTCAGGAAAATCGGTTAAGTGGATTGGGCGTGAATAGGTCACAGACAAACAGACTTACTTTCTCATTAATAAATTTTAGTCTGGCATACCAATTTGGATTGTTTTCAAAGATCCATACGTAATATTATAAAATGGCATACTAAATTTCAGCAAAACTTTTTTGCGATTTGTGCGTGTAAAGGTAACAGACATACAAACAGACAGGGTTTGTCTGTCTGTTACTTTTTCACGCTCAAACCGCAAAAAAGTTCTGCTGAAATTTGATGTGCCATTTTATAATATTACGTATGGATCTTTGAAAACAATCCAAGTAAAACAATCTCATTATTCTAGTATGACAAAACTAATACTAACACGGGAACTCGCAGCGTTGGGACGAACATTTAGTACAGAAACTACAATTCTTGGAAATTCTCAGAGAGAACGTTTGTATGGCTCGGTTGGGTCCTTAGCGGGCGAAACACATTCAAACTCTAATATTTTCCTATCCCTCAACAAAGAAAGTTTCGCTGCGGTTGTGTTCGTGTGAGGCGCCATTATAGTTATATCTTTGTTATGAAATTAAAAATGCGACAGTGTGGAACGCAGTTCGACGTTATTTTTAAGGTTGGTCCTTCGAGCCGGATACGAAATACAAGGCAGAGAAGTTTTGATAAAGGCCTGTTTCAAAACTTCCTGATGAGTGTCGTATAGGTTATCCGCTACCTGGTTGCCAGATGAAGTATGGAGAATCTGTTGTTACCCCAAATGTTTACTATGTCTGTAGGTTCATTTTTACACCTCAAGAATCGGTCAAAGCTTTGGTTCTTGTGTATTCTTCTGTAACAGCTGGAGAGCTAATCGCCGATTTTAATATCAAACGCCTGTAAGGCTAGGAATTGGGTGATAAATTATATAATCGCCTGTCACTTTCGAAAATTAAAAAAAAACTTGTTTCTCCAAGCTTAAAATTTGCGAGTTTTGTTGTTGTTGTCTAAGCTTTTGTCTAAGCTTTTAAAAGGACGTAAATTCCTGTATAGTCCAAAACTCAAATCGGCCATTAGCTCTGGGTATATAGTTATCATACATTTCCGCATGATAACAAATATCAGTTTTTAAACCTTCTCAAGTGAAAGACGTTTTTCTTAATATCGAATTAGTTGGTCCTTCGAGCCGGATACTCACTGTGCGCGGTGAGGCGGCGCGCGCGGCGACACAACAGCAGCGCCAACGCTAGCAGCAGAAGCAACGCGACAGCACCCGCGACGCCGCCCGTCAGCAACGCGCTGGGTGCCCGCTCTGCAGTCGGCGCGCTAGTGCTGCTTGCGACAGTGACGCTCGCGTTGCCTGAAGAAGAACGCTGTGTCTTCGCCACCTATACAATAATGATAATAAGAATAAAAGTTTATTCAACTACACATACATATTTGATAGAAGGTTTTATGTGTTACCACCATTAAAAGATACTTTGGTTTAGCAGTTGCCTGTTCACTAACAGTATAGTAAAGTATTCCAACACCCTACTGGGTGTTGGAATACTTTCGTCCTCGAGTTTATAGTTAAGAAAATGTCTAAAATAGCAATAATTAGTAGGGGCGGGGAAAACACTAAACGTCAGGGAGTCAGAAACTACATTTCAGTTATTTTTGTTAGGAGACTCTCATAAATAAAAATCTAATCTTACGAGTCTTCGTCCAGGGTTACATTAACATGGTCATGTTCCTCAAGGTTGGTCGAAAAACTTCAAAGTTGCAATCAAACCAAGACAGCGACTCACCAAAATGGCGCTAAACTCTGACGGGTCCTGTGCGGTGTACGCCTGGATCTTCAACTCGTACGCAGTGTCAGGGGTAAGATGGTCCAAGACGAGTGTCCTCGCGTCTCCTCCCACGGTGACCTTTTCGTATGAGCCCGCAGAGGACACCGCTCGGAAGTACACGTAGAAACCCTCCGCTTCCACACCGCCGTCACTCGACCACTGGAAAATATCGCCAAGATTATCTGGCTGGTTTAAGCCTGGCTGGTCTGACCGTTTGTCTACCGCACGCCGATACCGTCAACGATATAATTTCGGACCGAAAAAATACAACTTTATGGTCTAGGCTATAGGTTTAATTTTCTAGCGGCATTGCTCTAGCGTTTCTTGTCGTCACCGATCTGTACAGACGTAGAGCAAAATGAAACCTGTCGCCTATGTCATACAGTGGTTTTTCTATTGGACCGAAATAAACTCGTTGATGGTGACAGCGTGCAGTGAACAATAAATGTATCAAGCTGACAGCGTGCACTATCAGCGCCGACGACCCTAGATGTAGGATATTCTCGAAAGCGTTTTTTCAATTACGTACGGTACGCTACGGTATGCGCTGTTTATTCATACATTTCGCTATCGGTTCTGCGGTTTAGCGAGCAGACAGCGTGAGACTGAAATCAGACTAATATTGTCTGAAAAAATATTTCGGCCACATGTACACTGTACAGGGCACAAAAGTTAGACAGAAAATTAATCATTATTACGATACTTTAAAAATCGTTCTTGATGCTGTTATAATATTTCGTCGCTGCGCGTTCAAATCCGCGTAATAGCAACTTGTTAATACCGCGTATTTGCTTTTTGATGATTTTACAGGAGCAAGAATAAACGTAATATTTCGGGTGTTTTAATTCGGCTTCGATAGCACAACCGACTTCTAATTAGATAATTCAAATTAGGTGAAGTCTTATTATTAGCCAATAGGCGTTTAGAGTCGGCTGGCACGATATTTGAATTTTGCTCGTTTTGCTGTTACGCGGTATTTACAAACTGCTCTTACGCGGTTTCGTACGCACAGCGACGATTTGTGAAAATACCTCACAAAACCCAACGAATTAAAATTATGCAGGTAGAGTTTTGTTACCCTAAAAATCATATTGGTTTATGTCACTTTAATAATAATTTAAAAAAGGATTGAGTTTTCTTTCTCAATGTTTTTTCAGTAAGTATATGACATGTTTTTATTCGTGTTTTTAACAAAATGCATACTGTCGAAAATAGTCATAACGAGACTTTTAAACTGACAGAGTAAACTGAAAGCCAGCCTAATAAAACCTTTTTAAAAGGCCGAAGTGTATTCAGCGTTCTGTTTCATTTATTCAATGTCTAAACAATGACAGTGGCATCCCTCGTCCAGTAATTGAATTTATGCTCACCAAACTATTTCCTGACACTTTTATAAATCGTGTTTTAAATTGAAATTGAATATTTCGTACCTGGAAAGTGACTTACGGTCGCATTTGACGCATTTTTCAAATTTCGATCGCTCTGTTTGACGAATCCTAAATTCGAATTTTGTCAAGCGCAACCTAGGTTAGTGCCTGAGTTAAAGCTTTTCCTTAAAGTGTTAAGGTAAAACCACATAAAATCGACACTTCACTTCTACATACTGCCGTTTTATAGACATCACCCCTTTTTTTATTGATATTCCAAAAACTCATATCTAGGTTAAAATGTTGAAGGAATTTTTTTTTAAACAATTGGTATGCTTAAAAAACTGCAACTCCTGCAACTTCAATGAACGTAAAGTGTTGTGCCGTGTCGTGTTGACCATTACGATCACACCTCTAGCGTCTTTTTCACATGCGTCCGGTCGCCAACAGAGTGTCGGGTACGAGTTTTTTTTTCACATTCGTCCGTGAACGCGTTTTGCGTTTATTAGGATTTTATATGGGATTTGTACAGCGCCACCTAGCGATTCTCAGGGTCACATGTAAAAATACCATATAAATAAAAATATCTTAGTAAACGCGAAACGCGTTCAAGGTCGAATGAAAAAAAAAATCTCGCACTCGGCACTCAGATCCCCGGCATAGTTTTTCGACATTTAATAAGTAAAGCCTCCGCCGAACTCTAACCTAGCCCACCGACAAAATGTTGCCGAATGCCGTCAAATGTCGGCGGCGTCGGCGGCTTAGGTGTGTAGTGCGCCTAGCCCATGAAACATTTTTTTATCACCATTAGAAAACTTACATTATCCGAGACTGCAGCTATTCTATATATATGCAAATTTTTTTAGAAACCAGCTTTTGTTCGCGACTCCGTCCGCGTGGTAACTTTTGTATTGAAATTTACTCTGATTTTTTTGCTACAAACCTCATGGAGCCCGAGACCTTTCCAACGAATGCAAAACCGTGGAAATCGGTTAGTGTGTTACGAAGTTATATCGTCGGGAAGGAAAACTCTACTTATTTTTTAATCGATCTCCAAAAACGAGGAGGTTATATGCTCGGCTATATAAATGTTTTTTTTTTGTTTTTTTTTATAGAATAGATAAATTAGTAGATGTACAATTAGAGAAATTGAAAGAGATACAGATCGTGAATCTATGTAATTTGGTCAGGTTATGTCAAAACCAGCCGGCAGATCACGGCTTACATGGAATAGACATATTCCGACCAAATGACGTAGGTCCGTCTGGCTCTCTTTCAATTTCCCCCATTATACAAATTGGTCACGGGGTAGCTAGTGCGTACATAAAAATCCGATGCATTTTTTTTAAACTTCGTCATGAATGCAACTAGGCTAAACTTACAGTCCAGTTCAGCTGTATGCTGTGCGTAGATAAGGATGTGGCCTTGTCCAAAATCGGCACCTTGGGCTTCCGGAACCCTCCCCTCTGTAGGTAGAACTTGTTGCTGCTTCGACCCATCTTGTTGTCTTGGTTGGAGTAGACGGCCGCTATACGAAATCTAGAACATAATATATTGTTAATTTGATTTGATTGTGTGGAAGTATGGATAAAGTTGCATACTTACTAATATTATAAATGCGAAAGTGAATCTGTTTGTCTGTCTTTTACTACTTTCAATAGCGTCGCATAGGCAATATTTTTTTCAAGAGATTCATCTAAGAACACATGGGCTACTAAGACCGATCACGTAAATACTACGTTATCATATACGTTCAGCGGTTCCAAAGATCACGTAATAAATTACATACATAGATACAAGATACGGTCGAAAAACATTAAAAATACCACACGACATTAAAAACGCCCTTGTACTAGAAAATTCATTATCCAGCCCGGCTTTTTACTCGCAACAAAATACTAAAACAAGCACGTTAAGACATCCGAGAACGTATGTCATTACCAACACGACGTAAAGTTTCGGTAGTAAAACGTACACGTAGTTTTACGGCGAAAGAAACACACAAGTGTGTAAAATGATTTGCGGTGCTGAAGTTAGTTTAACTAGATTCGTGTTCTACAGTACTTAAACGTTTAGTCATCTACAGGGTGTTACAAAACTAAGTGATAATACTTTAGGGCGTGTATCATACACCATTAATTCTAAGACTCATAGTGAGTCTTCCTAGAACTCACGGTGACATTAGCGACGCTGAAAGCGTTTTTTTGTGAAAGGAAAACTTGTAATGCTGGGCGGTTCCTCATAAAATTCACAAAAAAATGCGCCTTCAGCGCTGCCGCTCTCATATTGAACTGTATAGTATTATCACTTTGGTTTGCAGCGCCTTGCAATCATCTACAAAAGTTGACGAGAATAAGACGACTGCACAGGTTTCGTAGCGAATCATACAGTTTTTGTAGATACCAGCCCACCTAGACAAGTGGCAGGCGATTAACGGTTATGATAATCGCTTCGCTTGTTTTGTACGGGATTGACATATTCGAACTCGACTAGATCACGTGACTTTTCGTTCGTCTATGTCTATCCCACGAACTTGTATTGTTTTTGTAGACAACTGCACAATTTTAATAGCTTCCTATATAGTTTTCGAGGACAAACTGTACACAATTTTTGTAGCTTTCTGCATAGTTTTTTGGGATAATTTATCCAATTTTCATAACTTCCTGTATTGTTTTCGTGGACAGCTACACAGTTTTCATAGCTTTCGGTATAATTTTTGTAGTCAACTGAACAGTTTTCATAGCTTTCGGTATAGTTTTCGTTGACACCCGAACAGTTTTCGTTAACAACTATACAATAACTCGCTTGGACCTGCAGTCGTGGTCTTATTAGCTCTTAGTTTGTGAAGTAACATAGAGAGAGAAAATAAACCGATATTTTTAATCCAGTCCCCCAAACCGAACCACGACGATACTACATGTCGACCTATTCGTGTCGAAGCATACTCACTTGTAATATCTGTCCGGCAATAGTCCGTCGACCTGGAAGGAGTGTATGTGTGAGGCGATGTCTGTGTTCGCGGTTTGCCACTGGATGTTGCTGTTGTTGGACACCTCACGGTATTGGACCTGGAGAAATGACGCTACACATAGTTCAACTCAGTTGTGCGCGCGGCCTTATGTGTGGATAAGCTTTGTTTACTTGGATGGCGCGCGGCGACTCCCGCGTCACAGCCACACGAATGAAAGTTGTGTATGTATTTACAAGCGCACGCACACATAGGGCCGCGCGCGTATTGAACTATCTGGATCATGTATAATGTAAACCTTGAGACAGTGATGAGCAGAGTGCGGCCTTCCAATAGTCAATCGTTATTTTACGTGACGTAAAATATATTTTACCGTTGACAATTGTTCTGTCCTTTTGTGACTTTTATCCAAAAGAACTTAAAGCTGTACTTAGCGTATGTGTTACCTTATAGAAGAATATAGGCAGGCCGTGGTTGGCGTGTGTCCAGGACACCATGACGCTGTCGTCCGACAGCCGAGTCACGTTCGGACGAGACGGCGGCACGAGAATCGCTGGAAATTATATTAGTGTCAATTGTGTTAACTTTTAAAACTACTTGGATGGAGTACTGTTTATTATAAAGTTACTTATAGCGTCTAACTACACGCTTAGCCCCTTTTCACACACACACGGTCGTCGCACGGTCGGCGTGCTGTGTTGCGGCCGTGTTCATGTGAAAGCGTCTATACAAGTCCAAATATTATTGAGACGGTCGCCCCGTTCATAGTATGTGAGCACGGTCGACACGTAGACGCCGGATGGTCGCCGCGCCATGTGAAAGCTCTCATAATTGCTCATACTCATTTCATCATTACATAACTACTTTACGCGGCGACCGTGCGCATGTGAAAACAATAAGTCATTCGTTATAACATTTATGATTTATTATATAAATACCAACCTGCAAATGGGCAGTCTAACAGCTATCCACAATTTCTTTCTATCTAATATTTTCAAAGAAAATACTTTTTAACTTGTTAAACAACCTACCTTTATGTTTCCTTGTGTTTTTCCTATTATGTCGTTTCGGCGGTTGCGAAGGTATGTACAAAGTTCTGGGTGCTTCCACGGAGAATTCCTGCATAAAAATTGAAAGCATTTTTTTTTACAATTGGATGGGTTATAATTGTATATTGTAATTGTCACACTTCTAATCGTTAAGGTATCGTATCAAATCATAGCAATACATAAATACTAGCGGACAGATGCTGTTGTCCTGTCGGGCTAAATTGTGAATCTTAACCATTCTAAAATTCACTTACACACACACAAAAATTTTAGTTCAATCGGTCCAGTCGGTTAGGAGGAGTTCAATGAGAAACACACGCACACTTACCCTTTAACTCAAGCTCAGTGAGTAGTATCTACTCTATCTGTGACTTTGGCCAGTTACATAAAAAAAAATTTTGAAATTACATGGCACTTGCGACTCCGTTGCGCCAAAATTCTTTTGACGCGCGGGAAGCATTTTGTCCGCCATAAAAAGTATTCACCAGATCATTTAGGTAGGCCGTGACCCCTCCCTTGAAATACTAATATACATTATTGTATACACATTAAGATATACCAAATGTAGTTGATTTAGGTTAATTAGAATAGAGTTTTAACCAAGTTTTGCTATTTTAAGAAACACAGGTTTAACAAGCTCTTCAGTGAAGATATAGGTCACAGTTGCTCTTAAGACACCGAGGTTCAAAGATATAAAATAATATTGCAGCTGTAAGACAATTTTTAAGTGAACTCTTTCTTTGCCTATGAAATACATAATAATTTCAAACATGAAATATGCAAAAGGCAGTGCCTATTAAGGTTTGTTACATGTCGTTGTTACTGCTTCATCGGTTTCTTTCGGTTTGCAACAAACCAGCAGCAGTACTAGAATAATAAGGCTAATGCTTCTAAATGACTTTGGTTTGGAATGGTTGTTTTAGTTCGAGTGCATGTAGGTATGTAGAGTTGTATGTTTCGTGCCACAGTGTATTGTATTCACAGTGTACGAGTACACAGTAATATGATGTATGGAGATGTTCCGTCATAATAGCGCAAGTGGCATAAAAACTATAAAGAAGAACAAGCGATAGTTGAAATCGTGCACAAAGGGTTCCGTGTGGTTCAAATATACCTCTCTCCCCCCCTCACTCACATCTCTCTCTCCCCTCCTCTTCCCTCTCTCTTACCTATATCCTTACCTACTATCTCTCTCTCACCTCTACCTCTTATCTTTCTCTACTCTATCTTACCTCTCTCTCCCCTCTCTCCTACCTCACTCTCCCTCCCCCATATCTCTAACTCTCTTCTGACTCCTTTTTTCTCTTTCTCCCTCTCCTCTTTTCTCTCTCTATCTCTCCTCGTCTTTTCTTTTTCTCTTACCTCCCTCTTTTCTCTCTCTACCTCTCTTCTCTCTCTTTTTCTCTCTAACTCTTCCTCCTCCTTTTGTATTTACCTGATCAGAGATCTGCACGGGCACAACCCACAACATAGCCGCGTCGTAAGCGCAACCGAGGTCGTTGCAGGCGAAGCACTGGACGACCCCAGCGTGCCGCTTCTGCACACGGTCTATGTATAAGTCTGAATCTGGAACAAGGAGAGAAAGGAACATTTGTACGTATTAATATGACATGCTAGGGTATGCTAGGTACGTATTAATATGATACCAAACAACGACTTCCAGCAATACAAACGCGCGTCAGCGAATGACGGCTATACACTGGTGGCGAGACTATTGTAAAGTCATTTACACTTTCGTACTCAGATGCTCTCGCTGTGTCCCGGCTAAAGTGTACACCCGCCATAAGAGTAACAGCGTGTTGGTCTCGTACTTTGTCCCGTTACTAGATGGCGTTAGTTATCGCAATTGCATAGCTAGTGGTGACACTACATGGCGGCAAGCCGGCAAAATGCTACGGGCCCCAGCCCCCGATCAGCCCCCTAGACAAGTGGCAAGCGATTATTCTTTATAATAATCGCACGATGTGTTTTTGTATTGGATTGACATAGTGGAACGAAAACGAATTTGCCGTGGGCCTCGAACGCCACAGTGCATAGCGTTTGAATCGCGCTTTTTATTTTGTATCGATAATTATAAACACTTACATAAACCGTCAAATTATTCATTAAATTGAAGCTAAGTGATGAATAAATTTGACGACCTTTGTGGCGCAGTGGTTAATCGATATTATTTGGTGTGAATCATCTATAAATATTATATTATTATTAATAATAATAATAATAATAATCGTCTCCGAATGTAGTCCAGCATATCAGGGATAAATTGGTGATTTAAGCACACTCCCAGAGCGATGACAGCGATATATTATAAGATATATCTTATCAACATAAATGTACTCCCGAGTGCCCGGAATTTCGTACGTTAAGCGGAAATCGAGTTAAACTTGTTATTCGCGAACGAACCGAGCGAATATTTTTTGCTAACAAGATTGCAGCAATGTATCATATATCATTTGAGATCGTTCGTGTTTTTGTTTAGGAATGAAATAAAGCGTAAAGATTTACTAAGCGCTGTATTTGTAGAGGCTAGATTTGTTAATATTTACTGCAGCCCTTTCATTGTATAGGTACAGTGGTTTTTGGCATGATTTTGAGAAAGCAGGGTGGTTAACCTGCTTTTTTTAGATCTTCTAAACGTTTTCGCTACTTTGTAAAATCACCGAACAAAATGTATGGTAATAATATAAGGCGTGACGAACGCTTACTCGTATAACATAAGGCGTAACGAACGCTTACTCGTATAACATAAGGCGTAACGAACGCTTACTCGTATAACATAAGGCGTAACGAACGCTTATGTATTTTCCATACATTTTGTTTTATTTTACAAAGTAGCAAAAACGTTTAGATCTTGGCTAACCACACTGTTAAAAATTTCCATAGTAAATTTACTAAATGTGTGTAGGAAGTTTTTACGCACCATATTTTTAGAAATGAATGAAAAAAAAAATGAAACTCAGCCATGCAATTTTACAACATAATTTATTACAGAATATTTGTTAAAAATGCTACTTACTTCGTATTTGAGCTATTACAAAATGTAATATTACAACAAATGCGTGTATAAATTCCAATACAATACAAGATTTTTTAATTTTAGGATGCATTTGCGTAGTAAAATTGTAGTAAACTTACAAAAGTTTTTAACAGTGCACCCTAATTTCTCCAAATCGGCTAACCGCCCAGGCCAAATATATGGTTCCCCTGCACAATCAGTGCATACAACCGTCGACATGCAAGCACAGTTGTGTGAAGGACATACTGGGCACTGCACACCCATCAACACATTGACAAAGTATGTATAATGGGGGAAAGTGGAAAAGAGCCAGTTGACGGACCTACGTCATTGGTCGGAATATGTCGATTCCATGTAAGTCGTGATCTGTCGGTTGGGTTTGACATAACCCGGCCAAATTACTAAGATCCACAATCTGTATCTTCTTCCCTGATGTTACTTCAAACTATTCTATTGATTCTTGCGTGACGATCGTGCCGATTACCGATGAACGATCATCGTCGATTGTGCAGAGCCTGCATTAAATGCGAAAGTGTGACTGCTTGTCTCGTCAGTATTTTCTCGTGCCTAGTAGCTGGACCGATTAAGACGAAATTTTTGGACTAAAATACTTTGAAGGAGGGTTGTGTTGTTGCGGAGAAATGTACGCTTCCAGTGCGATAAACAGACTTCGGCGAAACTAAGTTGTATCATCTAGTAAAAGAATTAGAGCCATATACAACTCTTTTAAAGCGACAACAAGCGCGCATACAAGATTTAATCATAACTTCATTCAAAACATTTTTCACCCTCAACACAAAATAAAAATGTTACCAGTATAATAGGAGCGAAAAACCGGCCAAGTGTGAGTTGAACAATTATAAGATTCTACCATCATCATACAAAAGATAGCGCGATGTAAAGGTACTGCAGCGCCCTAAATATTTAATTTGTTTTGTTTTTAGTATTTGCTGTTATAGCGGCAACAAAAATATATATTCTGAGAAAATTTCAACTCTCTAGCTATTACTGTTTTTGAGATACAGCCTGGAGACAGACAGACGTACGGACATCGAAATCTTAGTAACAAGGCCCCGGTTTTACCCCTTGAGTACGAAACCCTAAAAATAGAGAGATAACTGTCCGGCTCCACGGTATTTCGTACAAACAGCCTCAGGTTAGACCCGGGGTCAAGTAATCCTTCTTTCATTCTCATGTATTAACCGACTTATATGAATACAATATATTATGCCGGGTTCACTAGGTAACTAAAAAGAGTGAAATTATTATTAATACATATTTAACGATTACCGTTACCGGTCGATTTTGGTCGGTTATCGTTAAAGTTAAGCCAAAAATTTCAAAATAACTGTAAGAAAAAAATCACGGTGCAACAAACATTTGTCAAGTTCTGTGGTTGAGGTTACTGCTAAAGCTAACTAAAACTGCACACGTGGTGCAACCCACCCTTAATAGTCTATTCAAATTTATAAGAAGCTGTGAAGTAACTCCCAAGCACGGTGAGATAAAAACAAAACAAGTGTTCTGCAAAATTAATTTAAGAAGCAGTTTAAGACGAGTTAGTGTTGCCACTTCCACGCCACAGAGTTAGGAATAAAATATTTATGTTCTCATACATACGAGATGAACCTATAAAATTGGTATCAATTTCCACCTAATATAAACTTTAAGTTTAGTAAATTAAGATTTTTAGCAATCTACGAACAACGTCCGTTAAGACTTAACGGACGTTGTTGAAACGCGCGTCGAGGTTCTCAACCTGCATTTTTACTTGCAAGTTGAGGTTAATTTTCGCGGAATATTGCTAAAAATATTAATTTACTAAACTTAAAGCTATGGATTTCCGCAAAGTAACGCCTGATTCTATTAAATAATATAAACTTTCCTGTGACATCCACGAATATCTTTCTACTTACTAATCTTACTCATATTATTAGTGCGAAACTTTGTGTGTATGTTTGTTACTTCTTCACGCTTAAACGGCTGCGATGACAACGACCGATGTCGAGAAAATTTGGTATTGAGCTAGCTGGTATCCCGGATTAACACATAGGGTACTTTTTAATCTTGAGTAAGCCTCGGGCAGCGCCGCGGGGCACAACTAGTTTAAACACTAAATTGATGTCAAATTTTATTGAATAAACATTCAGTATTCCTAAGATTAGCGCGTTCAAGCAAACAAACTTTTCAGCTTTATATTGTTAATGTAGATTCAGGGTGTTAGTAAAGCTAGTGGCCAAATGCACCCGGACGGATGGGCTCATCAAGTTTCGAAATACGTTTTTGTGTTTAAAAAAGTTTTTATACAATACAAAAAAATATTACCCTATTTTTATTTAATGGCATCTCCCAAGTCCTAACGATACACCTAGGCCCAAAAAAATTGGTCGTAGGATTTAATTGCACCCAGCATAGGTGCCAATTTCTACTAGAATTTGATTCGTAGACAGTTGGACGACCACCGTAATTTTACCAAGCAGCTTATGTCAGACGTAGTAAAGCATGCAAGTTATAGCTTTAAATAGACATAACCCATTCTAATGACATATAGGTCCTATAAATTCTAAGAAATTTATTCAAAGGCAGATGGATCTGCATTTGAATAAATTTCTTAGAATCGATATATCGCTTATAGTTATGCCTGTCCCTATTAGCACGCTTAAGTGCATAGGTATGTACTACGTACAAGTACATTAAGCAGGACAAATCAGTAAGCCGACTTGGAAGTGTTTTCTAAATTTACTAGCTGTTGCCTGAAACGTGAAACTATAAATTATCCCGTTTTTACAATATTTTTTGATTACTGCTCGGCTCTTATTGGTCGTAGCGTGATTTTTTTTATTGAACCAAAACAAAGAGATTTTTTTTTAATTACGTTCCTGAGATTAGCGCGTTCAAACGAACAAAGTCTTTAGCTTTATATTATTAATCATACATAAGCTACAATGCTTAAAACCTATTGTAAACAGGCTTATGCTTATAGTTTCTGTATATAAATTATGTCAAAGTAAGCAGGAAAGGGGACGTGAAATAGTGTGACATAGAGAAGGAGGTCCTGCGTTGTTTTCAATTTATTAAACGTTAAAACTGCAAATTCGTGACGTCACAGGAGAGGAAGGGAGGATCTTGCCGCGCCAATTTGCCAATTAACTTGAAGTCGTCCTACTGGTTTGTCGTCTATTGTGGTACTAGATACATTAGGTACAAATATGACCTAACGCATATATGACAGAAACTCAGAAACCCATGCCCAAGCCACGAAGTCCAACGTTAATTGGCAATTAGCCCTGCTTCTAATTGTAGCGTCCTTAGTTCAGTCCTAATCGTCACGTGATTCACGGAAATCTTGCAATTAAATGTAATCTCGAATCTCGGCTGAAAAGGTTCCTAATGAACGTTTTCAAAATTTGAAATTGTTACGAAAATTATTTCCAATTTTGATTTGTGGCGTAACGTGTGTTCCGAAATTATACCGAGTCAGTGCACATAACGTCATGCATCCGAATTCCGGCCCGTAATTCCTGAGATTAGCGCGTTCAAACAAACTCTTTAACTTTATATTATTTATAATAAGTATAAATGTCTCTA
Source organism: Cyclargus thomasi (assembly GCA_026546445.1). NCBI lineage: Eukaryota > Metazoa > Arthropoda > Insecta > Lepidoptera > Lycaenidae > Cyclargus > Cyclargus thomasi. The sequence goes on from JAOTAV010040007.1 coordinate 14,988, forward strand.
GTATGTCTATTACATTCCAAAAAAGTCATATGCTGCAATGGTAGTTCGATTCGTCATAGTCAACAGCTCAGTTGACTGGCCAGCATACTCGGATGTATTTTGGAACTTACCTACGTCCTATCTACAAATTACCTAAACCTATATCCCAAACTAAATTTATATTGTTTACAAGCTGGTGACTCAGGTAGCTTAAGTTAACAGAGCCTTGTAAGAAGTTGCAGTTTGTTCTAGATCTCCATGAATACTGTTTATATTAAATTCGCTTTTGTATTTCAAATAAATTATAAAACACGGCGATGGTGTTGCTATTAAAGTTTTGGTAGCTCGGACTTCTTTCTTGCTTTTAAAACAGAATGTAAAGCCTTGGCTATGCCTATGCATAGTGTCAGCAGACATACGAAAGAATAGCTAAACTGACAGATGATGGGGATAAACTGACAGATTTCCTCTGTGCATCCGTCACTCCGACGTCATTTTGTCTATCTTGCTGTAGAAAGAAACACTTTCTCGGTCGCTATGCTATCCCTGCAGGAAAGCCTTAACAATAAATCATCGAAAATTATAATAAGGACTACACTAAACTTTATTTTTTTGTTTTTTAGGTGTCAATTTCAAAAATCAAGACAAGATTTTATCGCATTGGGCGTTTAAAGCTTTTTTCACTTTATTAAACAAAAACTTAACAAAACTGACTACAATACACGCGAAGCGAACGCAATATTTTGTATACAAAATCAACACTTCATTCCAAAACCTATTATTGGTCGTATTGCTCTGTGCCATTTCGTGATTATACCCGTGCCACTGTAATCCGATGCGTATTTGGCCGAATATTTGGGCGCATTATTCAAAATGCCGTTTGCATGCACTACAAGATTATTTTGCCTCATTTGACGATTCGGAATTTGGAAATTGCGTCGTTCAATATTCATCTGTTTGCCTACGTGGTTTCATTACTAGATTAATTATTAAGGGTTAAATAACATATTACGTCTAAGTTACATTAATTTTAACTACGAATTAGATTTAAAAAATATGAATGAATAAAAATAGCATCCTACCGACTGCACTTAGTTAACGAAATATGTTTAAATGTTAATATTTTCGAGTAAAAGTTAAATCAATTTGTCTATTGCTAGAAAAACTGTAAAATTTTGTAAATAATATTTCGAAGCAAAGCTCAGTATGTGTGCTACAATACAAGTTACAATGCTACCTATGTTACGGAGTAAACGCAAAACTAAAAATGATGCCACTTTATGAATAATTTTTTTGTAGACCTTTTCATCTAAATGATTTTTTTAGATTTTTGATCTATTAATGGCCAACTATGCTATGGCAATTGCTTGTGCTATTTCACAGTGTACCATCCTGTAGTAACTACTTGTAACGTACTTATTCTTTGCCCCTTTTCACATGCACTCGGTCGTCGCAAGGTCGCCGTGCTGTCTGTTGCTAACATTAGGTTTTACTTTACCTTGCACGGCGACCGTGTACATGTGAAACGGGGCACGACAGCTTATCTATATATTAATACGCGAGCGAAAACTGTACCTCATTTTAAGAAAAATGCGTAGAATTAAAAGCATGAAATTATGAAGGAGCATGGAATACCGATATTATTTTAAAATATACTTTAATCTTGCATATTTTTAATGATTAAAACGCTACGCACACTACAACATTTTGAAATGACACACACATGTTGAAGTCTGTTTTTTTTAATAAAATTAAATAGTCTGATAACAACACCTTCATGCCAAATTAAAGTCTGTAATTGAATTGGGAATAGATTATATTTTATAGCTCCTATACACGATGGATTTGATTTTTTATGGTCATAATGTAAAAATATTTATGGTATGGAATTTCTACCACATGGCGACCTCTACTTCTTTTTAAAACCGTGTCTGTATGAATATCCTTACCTGTGGTTCTTATCCCATTCCCAGTCTTAACGGCTTCGGCGTTAAGGAGCCAGTGGACGAGCGGCTTGGGTGTACCGAGGGGTGTACCACACGAGACATGGGCCGTGTCACCTTCGCTAGCATTGACGCTGCTGGCTGAGCCCTCCCAGCTGGGGGCTTGAAGAAACACCGCCTTCCAGGAACGACTGACGCCGCTCGTTGATGATGAGGAGCACGTGTAGATACCCTGGAAGTTTGAAGGTTGTTTACTAGGTACAGATAGCTCAAAGATTTAAGGGGCGAACGAGCAGAAATGTCAAATGATGGAATACAACAGCCGTCGCCGGTAAACACTTTTAACATCAGAAGAGTAGCAAGTGTGTTGCCGGTCTTTTTATAAAGGAATAGGCTTCAGAAATAAGGATAGGGAATAGGGAGTTGGAGCTCCGGAAAACTCACTCACTTGACGAAATAACGGAGGCGCTGTTTTGCCCCAGTTTTCTGTGAGATCGTGGTATTACTCTGTTCGAGCCGGCAGATTCGGCGTAAGCATAGCTCTTCTACAGTGATGTATTTCAAAGAACCAAAACCCACCTCTTTCTCAGGCGTAAAAGGCGCTACCATTAACGCGTGGTCTTTCCACACGATCCGATTATCCTTGTACCAAGTAACCTTGGGTGGTGGGCTCTCCACTACTCCGCACCACAGTCGGAGATTGCCATCAGGTCGGACGGACTTGATTAGGGCACCGTCCTGGTCTATGGTACCCACGTACTCCTTGCTTTCGAGGAATCTGCAAAATAATGGGTGTGGCGATTTCAATAAAACTGTCTGCATACAATATTTGAATATTATTAAAGTAGCGTTCCGATCTTTGCGGGATCATGATCGACAAAAATCTACATAAAATACCACTTCGTGAAATTCTACTTCTCCACTTTACATACCTAGTTCCACCATTCCCCTCATGTTGGACTATCAGATGGATCCTCTCAGGCAGATCCTCTGTCTGTCCACTAAGCTCGTTGGTAGCTGAGCAGCCGTAAGTCCCGCTGCTGTCTGCCGTAACGTTGTTGATGATCAGCACACCATGTGGCGTATTGAGAGGCTTGCGGGAACCCTGAGTGGAATTGGTGGTCAATAACTTTATCCTAGAAACTTCGATTGTGCAATGCAGGATTGTAAAGCTGATTGTGGGTACCGTCATATGCTTTTTAATATTGATGTTTTTTTTTGTATAGGTTGTAAAAGGTGGTAATATGTGTGTGTGTGTGTGTGTGTGTGTGTGTGTGTGTGTGTGTGTGTGTGTGTGTGTGTGTGTGTGTGTGTGTGTGT
>JAOTAV010040018.1:0-18227 GCA_026546445.1 Cyclargus thomasi
AAAAAATCGAAATTCGAATATACGTAACCCGCGAAAATTCAAAATTCGCGATACTTTTTGAACACACCTCGTATAACAAAGTTCCCCAATTTCCTCCGTTCCGTATGTTCGCGCTAGTCTTGGAAAGTTGTAAACCGATTTTGTTCCCGTTTGAAATGTTGGAAAGAGGATTCTGGAGGTTTACTAATATTACAGTTTTCGTCAAGTTATTATAAAGCAAAATTCTACTTTCACTTTTGATGTTTTTTAAAAACGGCCGAAAATAGCCTGGAATATACGCGGCCGGATTTGCGAAGAGTAGCTAGTTTAAATGAAATACTAGGGTATTTTTTTAAAATTTCATTATACTGGTAACCCTAATCTTCTACATGTAATTTTTTTCCTATCCCGTTCAGTGGCACGCTGACTGATCCTCTACCGGATACATATTCTCTGGCATCCGCACTTTGATTGCTTATGCCAAGAACAAAGAGAACACAGAATGAAGTATAAAGAAATTGTTTGGCGTATATAATAGAGGTGAGTGGATCGGTAAGATTAGTCTTACGTCGACTGCAATCAGATGAGCCTAAAACTAATTTTACTACAGGTAATTTTAAACATTAAAATATAAATGTGACAAGTGACAAGCCTGGACCGCGCGGGTCTTTTGTCATGTTATTGAACGACTTCACGACGTGAATTGCCCTATTCGTTAATATTTCTTCTCTGGTAAAACTAATAAAAGTAAAACGCGTAATGTATTTTATTAAACTACGTCTTTCAACACAAAACAAACTACATTGGAATTTAAGAGCTTAAAGTTTAAATATCCTCCACAGGATCTTCCTTTTTCGATGCAGAGGATCCACGAGCTGATGAAATTGAACTCTGAAAAACACATTATATCATTTGAATTACGCTACTGTTAGGTAAATCCCGGTTGTGTGTGTTATCGTCGCCTTGCTGAATGTGGGATGTAGACTTAAAAGTAACTTTGTTCAATATAGTTATCCTATTAATGTTCCTGAACCTAACCCACTGACCTCCATATATATAATACGCAGGATAAAAAAAATTTTGACGTTTATTGCAAATAGCCGCTTAATCATGAATAAAAACTCTTGAATGAAATAACCTTCAATACTGCTGGGAGTTTTCTGTCAATAAAACTTATATCGATATCTATGACATGACTGTGTGAAGGTAAGTTAATGAGTAATATTTAAGTATTGCAGATATTTTCATATTTTTATAGAAACCTTAACTCACCCCGTCTACAATCGCATCGTAATATTTTAATCGGGCTGCATAATATATTTTTATCGATATATTTTAGCTCATTGACTTATCTCTTTTATTAGTTCATTTCCCGCCCACCACTGCCATCGACGCCAAAATGGCGCAGATCAAATCGCCTCACCATGGCTAGGCTTAATCATCAGTCCAGTATACTTTTATGTATAGGGGAGGTCAGTGCCCTAACCCAACAAGAAAATATTTTACGTCATACATTGGGCGCTTGCCTCGCCCCTTAATGCGGCGGCCCCAGACAACGGCAACGCCGCTTAAATTTATCACAGTAAACTGTCGTGACAGTTTTCTGTGATAAATTTATACAAGTTGAAACACCTCAGGTTTAGGCACGACGTCAACACGGAAGGCGTCATCCAGGTGTCGGCGCTCGTCGTCGTCCAGGTGCTGGGCGCGCAGACACTCCACCGCCGCCTGCACCATGTCGCCCAGCTCCTCGTCCGGGTACTCCACGCCGCAATCTTGAATATTGCTTTCAATAGACTATCCAATATCTATACTTCCATACTAATTTTATTAATGCAAAAGAGTGTATCGGTCTGTCTGTTAGGGCCATAAAATACGTCAGACAAATTTTATAGTTTTTAGACCCCTCCCCTCTGCTGCAGGTGGTCACATTTCTGAGGACCCCGCCTCCCTATTGTGACGTCAAAATATTTGCAATTCAGGTGTATGAACTCCCTGGCGTGAAATCGCCTTTTTGAGACTTGACCACGAGTATGAAATATGCAATCACAAAATACGCCACGTATTTGCTACAAGGTTTTGAGCCCGAAATGTATGCCCATAATTAGATATAAGTGACCTTTAATATCTTGCACCACAGCCTCTACTTGTATCTGGTCCAACGCCTCTATCGTGACGGGTTCACTGGCAGTCAGCGATCTCACCAAGGACGTCATAGCTTCGTCGCCCGCTAAAAAATTGTTTTAGTTCAAGTTTCACAGAGTCAGTTTAACCACCACGAGAGTCGTAAAAAAATAAAAAGCGCGATTTTTTTACCGATTTCCACATACGAGACGGTTTATTTGCGTTTGGCTGTATACGAGTATATGAGGTACTATTTTTTATTGAACCAAGTATAATAACATCTCACATAAATCGTTTCAAAAAACCTTCGCACTTTTAAAGACAATGTGTGATAATGATACAAAATATACACGTCAATGTCAACATGTGCTTTTCGCGTAACTTTCTGTCAGTTCAGTGAAACTCGGAATTAACTATCACCAGCAGTATTTCTGCCTAAGCAAATGATCATAAGCAATAGCGAAGGTAGGTGTTTTCTATCAGTTGATCCTAGTTTTATAAAAAAAAAATAATGGAGCTGGCAACACTACACTACCGATGTCGTCGGGCGCGGTGGCGTGCAGGAGCGTAGCTAGTGCGGGTCCGAGACGGTCCTGCAGCGGGAGGAGCCCGTCCGTCACGTCACTCAGGGCGCGCTCCATCGCCGCCATCGCGCGGTGCGAGCTGGCGCCTGCGCCCTCTATCACGTCTATCTGCGTTGTATATTAGGCTGGTTAGTGGTTCTAGTCTCACGCTGACCGCCCGCTGATCGCCAGCATCGAGAGCGAAAAGTATGAATTATCAGTGCAAACCATTATAACTTTGATGGATAAGCAACGTTCGCTAGGTAAGTAAGTTGTCGTTTTCGAAAGTGTTAAAACTAGGAATGTATGAAAGTTGTGTACTCACAAGAGCACGCACACATAGGGCCGCGTGCACAAGTGAGTTTTACTATTTGTACTAACATGTTGCTGTATCATCTTGTCCGCCAGCTTGGCGAGCGCGTCGAACGCGCGCGTCCTCCTACGGTAGTCACGCGTCTCGCTGCCCGCCCCACCGCCCCCGTGGCGCTCCACCCACTTCTTCACCCAACCCTCCACTACCTCGAAGCGGGACTTGTTCCTGAGAGATATTCTTTATATTCTTTCACAATTCGAAAGCTACATTATCGACCGGTAACATAAGCTATATTTAATTTAAAAAAAATAAAAATATATATTTTGTGGGTTTTTCAGACACAATACATAAATCACAAAAATGATATGCGCATTTATCTCTTTCATGCGAGCGAAGCCGTGGGCAAAAGCTGCACCCTGCACTTTGAGTATGTGTTCTAGTAAAAAATATAGTCCTGAATTTTCCTATACAACATGTAAAATGTATTATTTTACATTTTGTACACTTTAAAACTTTCTAGAACACATACTCAAAGTGCAGGGTGTAAAAAAAAATATAGTCCTGAATTTCCTATACAAAATGTAAAATAATCTTCCATCGCTGTCATTTTAACAGACGTTATGCTATGTGCCTCTGCTCTGTTCATCTCCTACTCACCCAGCGACCACTTCAGGCAGATCAGCAGTGAGGTCCCTCAGTAGTTGCGGTGCGGCGGCGGGCGCGGCGTTCAGCGCGCGCACGCACTCCGCCACCAGCGCCGCCGTGTGCGCGTCGCACCCCAGCGATGACGACGAGCCCAGCGGCGTTCTGGACACGACATTAGTGCTGAGCATAATTGTTGGGGTATCAATTTTATATAATTTGAATAAGAAGTTTGGATGAGATCGTAGGTAAAAAAACATAACATAAGAATTACAAACAAAGGATATGGGCGAAAAGCCTATAGATTACCCTATTTTTAATAAAAAAAAAGAGGTATACACATATGGGCCCTACGTGGGCCTGCTGCCGTACGCTTGTGAATACACAACTTTAATTAATGAATAATTTGGCAGTGACGCGGCAAGTGCATCGTCCGAGTAAAAGTTGGCAGCAACTGATTAAAGATTCTAACCGCCCTAGGCTACTCATTAACCTAAGCATTTTCAATCCTGTAAATTATAATAATTATTAGCGGTTCACGTAAACATTCGATTTTAGATCCGAAACATTTCGATTCATCAGGTCATAGACAAATAGAACTAAAGACTACATACATAGGGAAGTATTTCTTGTGCTTGTATCTGGCGGAGGGCTTGAGGGGTTTGAGTGTGGGCGGTGTGGGGGGCGGCGTGCGGCGCGCGGGGGGCACCACCGCCGGCGTCAGCGGCTTCAGACGGAGAGACTTGATTTCCTGCTCTAGATCCTGGACGAATTATAATAAAAATTTACATTGCAAACCAGGAAAGGGCACTGACATACTGATTTTTCTCACTAGGTTAGGTTAGGTTACGGAATACGGAATCGGTCATAGACATCATTACTCCATTCAGAACTCCACCTTCAAATAAAAACTTTTCTAAAAAATTTTTTTGAATAGAAAAATTTTGACTTTGCTAAGGTCAAATTAAAAGCAGCAGTGAGAAATGTATGATACACCTGTGAGAGTAATCAGTACACATATTATTAAAAAACTGTACGGTAATCTGTTGCATCTGTCTCGCTCGCACGATGCGCAGGCGCACCACGTCACGCTCGTACTGCTCCTGCTCGTAGCCGCCGACCATGTCGCGGGCTTCGTGCACCTTCTGAAAACAGTCTCATACTTAATATAAGGGTATTTTTTGCTGATAGGTTACAAATTTTCTGTGGGAGGGCCAAGAGATATCACGGCCTCACAAAAAAACGCAGGGCACGCAAGCAAAATGTCACCATTTTGCTTGCGTGCTCCCTAATTTCTTTAAAATATTAGTCCTAAAATTAGTGGCGTCATCGTAAATTTAATGAGCTAGATACCTTATGCGGCAAGATATCAGCCTGCAAGGCGGCTGCCAGTCGAAGCCGGTCAGAGTAATGGTTCAGTGAGTCCAAATATTCCTTCTCCAGTTGTTCGTGACGCTCCTGTTAAATCACCATTATAAAGTCAATTTATTATAATTTTGCTATTATAGAAAAATTTTTAGGTTTTAAAGTATTTTATGTAGGTACACGTTAGTGATGCCGTTAAGATTTTTGAGTAAAAGCTCCTTTATTTTTTAGCCGTCCAATACAAAATTCGCTGCTTCCCTAGGAGGCTGGGAAGTCGTCTGTTATATACGCTGCATTTTTTTTAAAAGTTGTATATTATTGTGTGATTAGTAAATTTTTTGAATTTTTGAATGAATGTCACCTTCCACTCCCTTATCTGCCTCCTGAGCGGCGGTAACGCAGCAAGCGCCGCGCGGAACTTGTGTCGTCGCGCCATCTGCCGCAGCAGGTCGTCGAGGTCGGCGTCGGCGCGCGGTCCGCCGCACGCTCCCAGCTTGTGCGACAACACCTCGCGCGTCGCCGCACTCAGCGCCCGCGCGCGCTCGCCCATCGCGCGCATATCCACGCGCATGCGGAACACGTGAGTGCGGTTCACTCTAAATTAAATCGAGGGTACATATAGTTCAACTTAGTTGTGCGTGCGGCCCTCTGTAATGTGTACGCTTGTGAATACGAGCAGTCATGTGGCGGGCGTGGTTCGTGTAAAAAAGGTTCACCTACACATGGGACCGCACTAACAATTGAGTTGAACTTTGTTTAGGCTGTTGCTGTTCCGCAGCAAAATGGAAAAAAGCAAGTCCCCCTTGAAATTCTTTTAATATACACTTTCTCCCTTGATATGTCACATCTGTAAAGCTTAGGTCTATGCTCTAAGCTTAACGACACTACAGTCACCTATGCCATTATAGGGTAGCAGTAATGGAAAATGAATAAAAATGATTGATTAAATTTTTCTTATACATCATTGGTTTCACAATTACATTAAGTTTCTCGAGTGTCAGCAATCCATTAAATAACAATGAAACAGAAACCAGGGAAACACAAACTTCTGTCTCTCCCTCTGCTCGTGTATCTCGCCTCGCAGTTCGGTGACACGTTGTCGTAGGCGCGTCAGCGTGCGCGCGGGGAAGAGCACGGCGCGCGACAGTCCCGCCCCGCCTGCGCCCCCCGCATCGCGCAGTGCCGCCGCCCGCACCTGCCCGTACCGCACCACCACCACCTGAGAGATCTCGTTCAGGCAGCTCTGCTTCTCCATCTGTTGAACAAGATAATATGTAGAGTCGAAATACCAAGGATTATAAATAGGTGCCTGTATACATCTCCCATCATTTATAACCACACAATTGCTAGGCGGGCCCTTAGTCGTGTGTCTCCAATACGTGTCTAGGAGTGATCCTGGATTGTAAGCTCAATTATAATGATCGTGTCGATGCGATTGTAGCTGAAGCCTACAACCAAGTAGGCACTATTATTCGAATAAGGCTGTCCGCCTTTTAAGGACGTAGAAACGTTTAAACTATTATATAATGCCTTTGTTCGAAGTATCCTTGAAATTGGGAGCGTTGTTTGGAATCCGGAGTATGAATTTAACGTCAATCGTATCGAAGGGGTTCAAAAGAATTTTTTTAAAGACACTCGATTTTAGGTCTGGAATATGATTAGTAGACAATCTTAAAAGTGCTGCTAGACACAATTTTCAAAGATTAGACTTAATGCGTAAATATCTAGATTATTTTTAAAATTGTACACAGTTTTATTATTTCCTCGAATCTCTTGAGTAAAATTAGTATTTAAAGTCCCGCATTCATTTTCACGTAGCCGATATGTTCTATGTTCCACCCTGTAATACCAACTACGCGACTCTGGTTTTCGCTCTATTCGCCACTTTTTTGTCCAGTCATATACGGTATTGATAGCTTTCTGGATTTTCTCTATTGGTTCCGTTTGAGTATCACCTGTAGCCATTATTGCTGAGTCGTCAGCAAAAGTAGTAATAGTGCTATTTTTATTTCTGGTATGTCGGAAGTAAACAGTAGGTATAGGACCGGGCCTAGGACACTTTCTTGAGGTACTCCAACTTTTATATACTTTAAATCTAAGTATGCCTCACTCTAAACGTCATCCTGTCTCACTCTAAACGTTCTTAGTGATAGGTAAAGACTGAAGTATATCCGCGAACTGATTTGGAAGCAATTTTCGTAGATTCTTTAAATATAAGGATTAAGAATAGTGAAACTTGTTGTTGGTGAAAATGAATTTTTTTAATATTATATTTGGTGCTATGGTACTTTAGGTCTAGTTTTATTCAATATGTTTATAAATATCTGTTAAAGACTGTTTATTACCTAAATAAATAAATAAATAAATAAATAAATTGAGTACTGAAAAAATGTGGATTTAATTTTTATTAATTAATTAACTAAACGGGTAACCCCAATTACATTAATAAACCTAAAACTACATTCCTATTTACAATTGAACATTAAATATCATTACAAATACCAACTAATTAAAAGAATTATTTAATGTTTGCTAAGTGATTTTTTGGTATATGGCAACAAGGCGAAGTGTCGCAAAAATCAATCTCGCACTAGTTTTAACTTTAATGAAATTTACTTGTCGGACGACTTTGAAAATGTATAATGTATCACCATAAACTCCTTCAAGTCCTTCTTTCTCTGCTCCAGCTGTTGCGAGAATTTGGCGACGAGCTTCTTCTGCGAGTCGATGTCCTTGCGCAGGACGTCTATGGTGTGGTCGATCTCGATCATGCGCTGCTCGTGCCCGTGTCTGTGAAAACAACAATCATGCAGGTAGTGTTAAAAAAAATAAAATGGAAATTGAAAAATTTGCAATGTTATGACTAACACCAGACACAAAATGAATCCTTGAACTATACTATACACTGGTCACAGGTTGCAGACACTTAGATCAACTAATTTGTGCACGCGGTCCTATGTGTGCGTGCGCTTGTGAACATACAACTTTTCGTGTTGACAAGCGCGCACGCACACATGATGTCGCGCGCGCGAGTTGAACTATCTGTACCTGTTGTCCCTCAGCTCGAATGTCTGGTTGTACAAATCCAGGTCGCAGCCGTCGGGACACACGTTGGGGTCGAGGCGAATGGGCCCAATGTCTCGGCTGTCCACACTACCCTCGGCATCCTCCGAGCTCGACGATTCCGAATCCGACTCGCTGGACTCTGATGGATCAGAAATAACGGTTTTATGGGGTGTGTGTTACGATTTTGCCCAATTAATTTTAATTGCGTATTTATTTTTACAGTCTTTAATGAATTGCAATAGGGAGAGCATAACGTTGGCATACTCTGGTAATTGTTTTTGAAGATAAGAACTAAGAGCACATTAGCTCTCAGTTCTTCATTAGAAAAAAACTCTTTAGTATGTTATAAGGAAAATCTAGGTTTTAGTCAGGTTTCTGTATATAGGCGAAAATTTTGGAAGTACCTAGCACACCGAACAGAATGAAAGTGACCCGACTTAGAGAAGTTTTCGAAATTGATAGGTTCGACGTGATGCTTTGATGTATGCTTAGAGCCTTGTCAAAATTGACAAAATCGTACCTAAGCTGATTTTTCACCCTATTTGAAGTCTGCATAATCTTCGTTATATCTATTCTGACACCTTTAGTCAGTCTCACCTTCCTCATCGGGATCTCTTGGCGGACGATACTTTTTCTTGAAGATCCTGCGCAGGAAGTCCGCGAAGGCGTTATCCTGCACCAGCTTCTTGAAATGCACATGTAACTGCTGACAGTCCTCCACCAGACCCTCCTTCTCCGCACCCAACTCTTCGATCTGGCTCTCCAGGTCAGAGATTATTTCTTGGACACCTTGGACCTTAAATGCAATGGTTCATTGTCGACTTGCTTGATGACTTAGACAGCGGAGTTGAAAATAAATAAATAAATAAATAAAAACATTTATACACATAATAAAATACATTACGCTTAATCCATATCTCTTATATGCACTTGCGGTATCTAAAAATGGCGATACCAGCAGACCGGCGTTACGAAAAATATTTTCTTGATAGCCAATTTGCCTGACATCACGTAGCGATTCTATTAGATTAAAAAAATCCTTTTAACGAAGCCGAGAAAACGCATCCTAAATTCCATACGGATACAGATTCGGAAAAAATATTGAATATAAGTTGTCTAATTCCGCCCTTCTAGTTATAGTACCCTACCACCACCAATGCACACAGTTTAGTAAATTCATCTCAGTTGTGCGCGCGGCCGTGTAGGTACGTATTATTTACTCGAACCGGAGGGCGCCGCGCCTGCCGCGTCACTGTCACATGAATGAAAGTTGGGTGTTCACAAGCGCACGCACACGTAGGGCCGCGCGCACAACTGAGTTGAATTATCTGTACCTGCACGAGTTTCTCGTAGACTCTGTCGGCGAGGCGGTGCTCGTTGGCCTCGAACCTGTTGAGGACGTTCATCTCGCGGTGCAGCTGGTACAGGTGCAGTTCAAGCAGCTGATTCCTCTCCTGGAACATGAAAGTACTAACTGTAAACGATTTAAAAAAAAGGAGGAGGCGGTAATTACAATCCCACCAAAACATTATTTAGAAAACAGGACAAGTCTCGATTGAGTTGCTCGTTTATCTCATTTTTATTTATTAGAAATAAACAAGCTCAATCGAGACTTGGCCTATTTTGTACATTATGTTTTTGGTGGAATTTCACTTCTTTTTGTAGATAGGTTTTTTGGCACAGTTTTTTATTTACTATTAAGCATCTTTGTTTTCTTTTTCAATAGTATGGAACCCTTCGTACGCGAGTCAAAACGACCAAGTGTTTTTTAAAGAGATTCGCTTTCTCAACCTACTTCCCATCACTAGAAGTACAACTTAAAAAATTACTACAACAGTCGTTGACGTTGAGTACACGGGTTCTCGTCCGATAACCGGAGTATAGCGACGTCGGGCGTGGTTAGTATTTGGATCAGGCAGGTGAAACAGAGGAACAAAAAAGGTGTTCGAAATTTAAACATTGATTGACGTGGCTGATATATATCAGCCAACCATAATTAATCACCTTTTATTTGTGATTGGCTGCTGGAAAAAAGAAGAATATTTTTAAAACTCAAAGTTCTCTTTTGATTTCGTAAATTTTATGGAATTTTCAGAGGAACTAAAAGTCAAAGTTCTATTTTGATTTAGTAAATTTTACGGAATTTTCAAAATTAAATTAAGATTTTAAGTAAAAGTGCTGTGTAGTGTCGTAAAAGAAACCATTACAAATACTTATTTAGATGAAAATTCATAAGAAGGGGTTATGGCTACTTATAGTTACAACACGGTCGCCGGTCACATTAACTAGACACTTGACATTGACAAAGAAATGTAAAGAAAAAACAAAGCGTCCAAAAACAGCAACAGAAATGCCTTGTATCGGTATCGAACACTTAGATTATTCTGTTGCAGTTTTTGGACATTTTCTTATGTTTTTTTACATCTATACAATATACATAATATAATAGAACAGTAAAATTGGCGTGTCTGTACAATTTATATTTTTACAAACTACTCAATGTACTTAGGAACAGTAATAACAGATCGACAAAAAATTATCTGTTTGTACGTGCTAATCTCCAGAACTACTGAATGCATTCGAATAAATATTTTTTTATTTAATATCTATTAAGTCTAGGCATAGGATTAAGTGTACTTTTTATCAAAATTTACATTTTCCGTGATATATAAATTTTGTGTTTTTTTGCGCAACGAAATTGCGGGCATCAATTAATTTTTTTTATAAAAGTAAACCGTCTAGCTCAAAATTGTATTTGAGTCTCACCTGTACTCGTATACGCTCCCGTTGCAGCAGCCTCAGCTGGGAATCGAACTGCTGCACCAACTGCTGCGCCTCCCCCACCAGTACGTCTTGTTCGAACATGTGACTAACCACAGGAATAAAACTTATTTATTACGATCAGTGTCAATTTCCTATTTGTTTTCTCAATTGGAACCTTTTGTTGTTAAAGTTTTTTTCCTCCCTAGCTCTAGTTGAGTTTATGCAATTGTTATTAATTATGAAGTTCATATTTGAAGGCATAAGTCAAAGAAGCAGATAACTAACATTTTAAAAACTCCCGGATTTTTTCGTTGACGCTTTTGGACTCGAAAAATCTTTCGAAATTAAAATAATGTGGGTTTGATGTGTAGCTAGGATGCACTGGCTAGATAATAAAATAGGTAAGTTACAAGATTTTTCAAAATTTTATGAAAAAAATTTTGATAATAAAATTAGTCATATGTACTCGTATACTCGAAGGTTGCAAAATGTTAGTTGTTCGCTTCTTCCACTTATGTCTTCATTACACAAAGAGAAAGGCTACTTAATATATATTTATATCCATACGTAACATTAGAAGTGATGTACCGTTTCAAACGTCTCTCGCGTATTTCAATTTCTACTGCAGAAGGCTCCTCATCAGGGTTTGGCTTCAGAAGATCCCACGAAGCAGCGATCGGTTTTGACTCTGTAACATAACTAATTAATGTACGTGTTCGTGCATGAGTTTTCAACGATTTACTCGTCGCTAGATACACCACCGAAAAGTGATTTGTTTAACCCCTATTTTAAATTTAAAAACATACATGTACTTACCTGTAATAGGCACAAACTGGGGCACCCTGGGTCGTCTGGTGCGCGGCTGCGGGAACATGCCCGAGGACTTGCGGTCCCAGGTCTTCTTTGCGCCGGCCTTGGCGACGGACGCCTGGACGACTGGTACTTCGGGCTTTACCTGTGACAGATATTGTCCAACCTTAAAGAGAGATTTCATTGGCTGAAATGTACGTGCATAGGGCGCTCACGGTGGCAATAAAGGAACACCCGGCAACCGGCGGCACACAAATTGTCACTTTTAAGGGTTCCGTACCCAAATGTTACGAATGGGACCCTATTACTAAGACTTCGATGTCTGTCCATCTGTCCGTCTATTGACAATAGCTACAGAGCTGAAATGTTTACAGATTATGTATTTGTGTTGCCGCTATAACATTAAATACTAAAAAAATAAATTAGATATTTCAAAGAAGCTCTAGTGCATTTAATATGTTTTTTTCTATTTTCTTCCCTAATATTAAATTGATAAAGTCGATATGTAGATTATCGGCAGTTTGGCCTAGTGGCTACGACACCGTCTTGAGTTCGGAAAGGTCTAGGTCAGAATCCCATCGCCTTTTATTTATAAATTTCTTTTATACCTTTTAAACTTTTCTATAAATTTAAACTTTTTTTTATAAAAATATACAACTTTCAGAAATACATTCCCTATTTTTTCCTATGTACTGGTTCGGCACCCTTCGTGCGTGAGTCAAACTCACACTTGGCCAGTTCTTAAATTGCAAGCGACCAGACGTTAATACATCCTTAGGGGGGTTCTACACGGCGGGAACAAACATCACGCAAAGGTGATGATGCAATACATTTTCAATCTTACGCCCATAAACTAAAGGTGCATTTTAGATATTAATGTTGTAAATTGTTTGGGTTTGTCAAACACGAAACTTGATGCACTCCAAATTGCACCCTCAGTTCATGGCGTAACATTGAATTGAGGGTGCATCTTAGATATTAAAGTTGTAAATGGTGTCCATCGAGTATAGCTATTTTCAATCGTCCGCCATTAACTGAGGGTGCAATTTGGATTGCATCAAAGTTCACCTTTGCATGATGTTTGTTCCCGCCGTGTAGAACCGCCATCACACATAATATAGAAGTAGATATGAAGTGTGTATTTTTTGTCGCCGACGTGCGACCTTGACCGTTGTCGTGTAGCAATATAAATAAGAATGAGTATGAGATATGCGGTCATCACCTGACGTCATACATAATAATGTTATAGCATAGTATTTACTCACTTTAGTTATGATAATACATAGTTATAGCTAGCGTTGCCAGGCGGCCGGATAAAGCCGGACACACTCAGGCTTTTATTGCATGTCCGGTCATAATAAACGGTGTCCGGGTTTTTTTAGGCTTTCGCAACAATAAAGTACCCTATCTAAGACTGATTTTGCATTCGATTTTATTTATTATTTCACTAGAAATATAGGGTGTCTGGCTTTTTAGCCGAATGTCCGGCCAACCTGGCTGGTCTCTCCGGGTATTAGGTACGGCGACCTGGCAACTCTAGTTGTAGCTTGTTGATTTATAATAATGTCGATTACCGCAGTACCGTTGTGTTCTTTACGAGCATTCGGAAAATTAATTAAAAGAAGGATAGCACATGATTTTTAAGGTGTTCCCGTCATTTGATAAATTTGTAAAATGTACGAGGTTCTGTCCGTGGCTCGCGCGAAGAAGCAATTTTCTTACAAACGTTCATCTCCTACTTTCGTACCTCTCGAGGGTAGAATTTATCGAAACTCTATCTTGGTGAATTCCTACGGCACAACGTCTACCTGCGTATTAAATTTTAGCCCGATTCGTAAAGTATTTCGGGGTAGTCACTATGTCAGTCTGGTCAGTCAATTAGTCACCCTTGTGTATGTTAATATATAAAATTCTTCTGTGTGTGTCTTTGTAACTTAACTGCGACATCGAGGGTACCTGAGAATGTTTGAGATTGACGGATTAACCCAGCAGGACAACGTGAGTCGGGTCCGCTAGTTTATATACAAGTATTTACTGACACGTGAGCACTCGCTTGGCTCTCCCTATGAGTCCCTTGACGGCGAGTCGCTGGTAGTCGGGGTCGCGACCCTCCAGCTCGCGCAGCGTGCCCTCCGCCGTCTCCTGAAAGTGTCATAGCAGGGATATTAGATCACTTTGTAACCATAAACCTTCAGCTATATATCTTAATACAAGGCTCCGTGAATTAGCGAAATGAATTAGAATACACAGCGGGTCTTCATATCTGTAATGCGTTAGTAACGCGGCCTCTATATTCAATGTAGTTGGGCTACTTGCGGTTCGTTCCTTTCAGTAAACGAGTTGCTGTCGCAATCCTGGTGAATCAATAATGTGGTCACCCCATTGACGTAATAAAAGTCTGACGGAGTCTCGTCAATCGCTGATGTGTCTATAGCACTCTATAGAGTCAGCTTTTAATACGTTTAAAAAAAAGGCTTCAGGGGCGGCATTAGCATGTGTTGTCCCCGTATGCAATGAAGCCTTAACGGCTTTTAAGCTTAACCCCATGCTTAAGATTAATTGATAATGTACCTTGTCTTTGAAGCCCAGCCCCGGCACGGTGTCGGCGGGCAGCTTCTTCTCGTTCTTGTCCTCCATCTCCACGTCTGAGCTCGACTCCTGGAAACACATTAATACAGTATCACCAAAATATGTTAAACTATACTTGTTTATATTCGTACGTGAGTGGAATCAACATTACGAGTAGTGATCGGACAGCAACTATTAACCAACCCCCAAAACTTTACCTCTCACAACAACAACCCATCTAGTTAGTGCTTAGTTGTAAAGGTGACTTTAAAATCACGTCAGTATTGTTATCTGAACATTTCTAGATATAAATATAAGGTGAGTGCATGATTCAGACACGAGTAGGCAAAATTAGGCGGGTCACACCTCGACGGTAAGAGCTGCCCAGTTCTAACCTGTTCATCTCCATTCTTGTCTTTGTCAGTCTCTTTCTTCTCCTTCTTTTCAGGTTTGTCTGTCTTCTTGTCTGGCTTGTCTGTCTTCTTATCCTTGCCCTGTTCGAGGTCCGCGAGCCAGTTCTCGAACACCTCCATTGCCTCCTTTATGTTCTTAATCTTCTCCTCAGCTTTTGTCACTGAAATTCGTAAGGTACTTTGGTCAGTTTCTTTGGGCTTTGGGAGGAATTTCCTATATCCTTAAAAAATAGCTTTAGTGATAGGAACCAGGGACCTATTTTAAGATTGCGGGCTTCTGTAGCTTTCCCTCGTATCATCCTAGGGCCCTATCACCCTAGGGGGCCATAAATACAACTTTGATGGGAAGTAACAAATCGGATAGAGAAAGCTAGAGCTAACAGTCAAGTTCGAATGATTTTTGTGGCACGCGTTTCGGGCCCCGCGCAACATCTACGAGCGTTCTATCTGAACCCCGACCGTCATTTTGTGATGCAGGCTCTATATAATCAGCGGCACGATCATCGTACATGCGTGCATCTACACAATCGTCCATCGTTGTTTACTGTCAACGAGTTGATCAAAGGCGACCACAGACGATAATCGATGAGTAGAGCGTATTATAATTCCTCTATGGTAGAGCCGAATATGCCGTATATCCACTATACATTGTAGTCTGAACCATCAGTTACCGTAATGTCTATAAACCAGCTGCTACACGTGATGCCTTATAAATCATAATACCCTATAGAGACTCACTTTTATTGTAGGTGGCTCAAAGACGTCCATAAAAACTTACAAATCACGCCTCCCTAAGGCTGCCGGGAGTGAATGAAGCTTTTGCCAAGGCTAATAAAGGGTTACTCACTGGACAGCACGCGCTTCGCCCGTCCCAGCAGGCCGCGTACGGTGAGGCGACGGTAGTTGGGCTCGTGCGCCTGCAGCAGACGCAGGGTCTCCTCCGCCTTCGCGCGGTCCTTGAAACCGAAACCGCTGTCTTCCTTGTCGTTGCCCATGCTGCAGATCACACGTAATGTCGTTAGTACTCCAATAAATCTTATGACACAATCTTATTCTTACGTCGAGCCTATATGCCAGGATTCAGTACTGCCGTCCTCAAGCTAAAATGTCGCTATGTACAAAAAATACTTTTTGAGTTACGAGCAAAAAACGCCGCAGTTTTTCTATGGGACTGGTCCGTCATAACGGCAATATTAATTTTAATAACTCGACGACTATAAAAGCTACAAAAATTCTGATAATACACATCGATAGAGCTTTTTCTTCTGATCATGATGGTATCACAATGTCAAAAACGATTAGATGTTGGTTAAAGGCATTCAAACTTCAGGACGGCAGAGTAAGTCGAGGCGCATCGCATTACAAGCATTGTGGCCGCATAGTTCGCGAATTGTATTGAAGCAAATTTTACACTGCGCCCCGGTGGTCTGTCGAGGTCTATAGTGTGATTAAACAAACGTTTAGACTAAAGAGTATACCGAACTTTACCTGCCTACGTATTACACAAAGATAGCTTCAGAGTTTAGCGTACGCGTAAACACTTAAGAGTTTTTTTTGATAAAAATGAGTTTGAAGTTCAATTCAGTTTCAGAAGGTTGTGAAACAGTTAAATTTTTTATAAAGGAGATTTAATTGTTTTTCGATTAAGTAGCACTGAATTCGAACCTGCGATCTTATTGAACACTTTCGAAGATCGTTAAAAATTGCCTGCAATAAGTTGAGCGGCAGAATAGTGAACAATGTTAGCATGTCATTAATGTACTAGCTTAGTCTTCATTTTTTACTAGTTGATGCCCGGATACTTGTATATCACGGAAACCGTACATTTACCCGAGATAAAAAGTATCCTATGTATTGCCTAAAAAAAGATTCATTCGAATCCTTAGCGCGTACAAACAGACAACTTTTGTTTGTCGATTTGTATTCTATCACCTAACATGTTCCTAAGCCCCCCAAAATTGATTAGTTTGTAAAAATATTAACTGTACAGACACGTCAATTTTACTGTTTCATTATAACATGTAAGATGTATAGATATATTAAATTTTAGAAACTGCAAAAACACTTAAAACTGATACCACGACCGTTTATCACCTTAAAATGCAATTTACTTACATGTTTATGTACTAATACCCTGTTATGTAAACTAAACTATAAACTTTAACTACACTGTTATATTTAACTAGGAACTATTCGGTAACGCGTTAGTCTCTCAACTACTAAACTTTAGTTAAAATTCAAATAGAGATCGCGCGTGAAGCGGCCGGCAGCTATGTTTACATAGCCCGACCGAATTTAGAGGCCTTTAGATTGATGTGTAGCTCGTACGAAGTTAGTACGTTTTTAATTTGATAGGATTTTATTGAGAAGCGACAAATCGACAAAAATATCGCCGTGACGTCATGTCGTGTTCACCTCGCGGCGGCGCGCGGGCGGCGCGCGGGCGGCGCGCGGCGGCTCGCGACCCGCCAAGGCTACCGAATGTTTATTTCATCGTGTGACATCACTGATTCAATATTTTGCTAAGGCAGATCGCGTACTACTCACTAGGAACTATTTTCGTTACTTCTATCCATAAGTCTCTATTGATTTTTGCCCTGGTTGCACTTTCAGAGTATACAGGGTAGGGGCGAAACCGCTATCCTGTGTGGTTTAGACCCGGACCGGTTCAATCAATCGCAGGTAGACCGTCTGTGTACAAAATTGTAAACTAAAAAGTAGAAGTGAAAAATCACCATGTGTCACCAAGAACGTCCGTAGCCCAGTGGGTATGACCTCTGGCTCGCAATCGAGAGGGTGCTAGGTTCAAACCCGGGTGAAGGCGTGTACCGAATTAACTATGAGATATTTTCGGATCTCAAGTACATAATACGGTTCCTCATTGCCGTGGACCGGCTCGACCGAAGTGATACCGAGGCCACACAGAAAACTGACGTGAAACGGCGTTGTGTTGTGTTTCGTTCAGAAAGTGAGTTTACCGGTGGCCCAACTTCCTGAATCCTCTTTCCCTATCCCCTATTACATTTTTAAACAACTGTTTGATACGCATCCAACTAAATATTTTAGAAATTCGAATAGACTGATCATCGATAAGAAACAAAAAACAGCCCTGTTTTAAATAATGCTTATACAATGTGTGTAAAAATTTACAATAAAATACCAGATATCATAAAAAAATTGTCTGAGAAACACGCAATAAGAGAATTAAAAAAAACGCTAATAAATAAATCTTATTACGTGGTAAAGTAATTTTTAAATGATTAATGTGTTTAAATTTTTTTAAATAATTTTATATTAATTGACATTATAATCATTGTATACTTTTTTGACATTATATTATTATTGATGTATTTTAGAAAATGTCACTCACTGTGCGTTAGAATTTTTATCAAAATATGGAAAAAAAAAAGCTTAAATATAACTTCATGACATGTAATATGATGTAATGTAGTGTTGCTGCTACAACGTAATGTACTAACAACAACTTCGCACGCTCTCACAGCGCAGAATGTTGGATCCATTCATTATCCTAACTTATATATATGGAAAATTACTCTAACACCTTTTGTACCAAGTTTAGTAAATTTAGATTTTTAGCAATATTCCGCGAAAACGCCGCAT
>JAOTAV010040049.1:0-18219 GCA_026546445.1 Cyclargus thomasi
TCATCAGCCACCATCATGGTGAATATGGGACCTATTCGGAACAATACCCTATACAACAAAGCAAAAATTTTGAAAATTGGTTCACAAACGGCGGAGCTATGGTTGAACATACATAAAAAAAAAAAAAAAAAATTTTTGGAAGTCGGTTAAAAACAAAGCGAACATTTAAACAATTTTTTCAATTCAATACCTGCGGATATTTGTGTTTAATTAATGTTTAACACCGCCCATATTAAACGTAGTGTTTTCACCACAAACAATATTTCTCTATTGAGTCTGCACTCAAATTATTCACAAATACGGACGGCATACGCTGCAATCTGTAAACAAATTATTACTTTTGTTTCCTATAATTTAATATCATGATGATGCAATACATCTGTGAATATTTTATGTTTGTTGCGAGGAAATTCTGTACATCCGCAATCTATATTATTAAAATATGAAAGCGCTAGCGTGATTGTTTCTCTTTTATTTAAACCTCTTAATTAAGCAACCAGTCGCCTTTATAATATATTTGGTATAAACTTAGTTAAGAGGATGGAGAGTAGACATCTAAGACTACATTTAGTTTTGGAAAACACACATACAGTCTGACTACTCTAAGTTGAACCTAGAATTTGTTTAGAATAGCAACAATATTCCGATGATCCTTTTGTTTTCATTTATACGTCGATTACAATTTGATTTCATGATTTTGATACTTGATCATGGGTGTTATTACTTTTATAATCTTTTGATTTTTTATGTAAGAAATGACATGTTATTTATATAGATAAAGTATATTTTTATAAAAGACGTATGAAATACTATAAAATTAGATATGAGAAACTAGATTTTTCCCTCCATCGGTTATTCAGAGTCTGATTTTGACTATAGCAAAGACCGGCAGGTAACCGTCTGTCGGGTCCCCTAGTATAAGATAGGCGGACACATTTTAGCAGTATGGAGTGTAATTTAATTAGTAGTTAGTACTTCAGACGGTATTTATAATGATTTAAGGACTTCACACGAGTAAGTTAATTAAAGATTAACGCGTCGCCGCGTTTGTTAACGTCGGGTGCAATGCAGCGTAACGCGACGTGACGCGACGTGGTGTTAAGCTGAAATAAATAAGCTTGTGTGTGTAAATAACATTGGCGGTAAGTTATAGCGGGGTAAGTTTAATCTCTAATAAGTATGTTATTTAATAAACAAAAAAATTAAAATTATTCATTTTTGAGTAAATTTAAAACAAATGTTTTCAGAATGTCTGCTGATGTTAGCCTACGATGTTACCTACCTCATGTTTGGTAGGTAAACCGCGCCGGTTCGGGAACAAGCCGTGCGAGAAGAGCCGGCGTAAGAACGCACGGGGTCACTTACCAAAAAAGTAAAAAAAAAATATCATTCAAAATAAAATGTAACTTATCCAATATATTTTGTTATATTCATTATATCATAGTAAGTTAACAATTAATAATTTACTTGAAGTAGCCTTGCAAACAGCTGTTCTACTCTCGGGATGTGACGTCGTTAATAAAATCATTTACCTCATAGTAGAATTTGGCTACTTTTTAAAATTTATTGATAAAAAGGTTTTAACAATTTTCTAGGATTTTATTGTAATGGCGTATACATTGACCTTCACTGAAAGTTAACCACCAACCAACTAACGCTCGCACTAAAACAGTACGCACCAATAGGAGACCTGTGTGTACGTACACCGATACTTCCGACCAATCAGAGCACAGTGGCTTGGGCGGATATTTTTCGAACAAAACTAATATTTATCATTTCCGCACTTTTGGTTCTATGGTTGCAAGTTACCGGCCTTTCATGAGGGAATAGGGGTAAGCTTAAACCTCCAGTAACGCGTCACCGAGTTCGCAACAGCGCAGGCTCTGTTTCACGCCACGAAAGAAAATAAAAAAAAAAGACGTGTGACCTGGAAGTGAAGATATATCTTCACGTTCCAGGTCTTCAAATTTCAATGTTCGATCGGTGACATCAAATGCATACAGCTGTATAGAAGCTGAGTGGAAGTTGTAGACAAGTTTTGTTAGCACTATGTCATTATATTGCTTGCTCAGGTAAGGCTCGTATGTTATGCCTGGCCAACACAAATATAAGGACACTATATAAGCCAGCTCCAAAACAGTTTACTGCTCTTGTAACGTCAGGATATTTTGGAAAAATAGCCATCTATACTAATAATATGAAGCTAAAGAGTTAATAGAATAATTCTTTTTGTGTTGGTTACTCCTTTTATCGAAGTAGGCTAAATGCTATATACAATGTTAAAAATTTACTAAATTTGTGTAGTAAGTTTATACGCACCACATTTTTAGAAATGTGAAACTCAGTCATGCAATTTTACTACACAATTTATTACAGAATATTTGTAAAAATGCTAGCTACTTCGTATTTGAGCTATTACAAAATATAATATTACAACAAATGCGTGTTTAAATTCCAATACAATACAAGATTTTGTAATTTTGTGATGCATTTGCGTAGTAAAATTGTAGTAAATTTACAAAAAAATTTAACAATGTAGCATCACGCTACGACCAATAGGAGCCGCCAGCCGTGCAGTAGTCAAAAATGTTGTAAAAAGGCGATAAACTTTTACACGAACGTAGTCACGGACCACATCTAGTCTAGGGTAAGAACGGATTGGCTAGTAATAGATTAAGGATGGAAAAGTCGAAAGCGGAAATTTTCACATAGAGCGTCCGTAGCCTAGTGGTTAAGATATTTGGTTCGCACTCGAGAGGGTGCAGGTTCGAACCGTTTTATCCCAAGTATGGATGCTCATTACCGTGGTAGAGCCGTGCTTTGCCAAGGTAGGTCAATCAGGTAACCCGTCTGCTCGCTTACCCCCTAAATATGATAAAAAAAAACATTAAAACTTTATTTATAATGTTTAGGATATATCCATCCTAAAAGCCCTTACCCCTCCAAGGCGAGCTCGAGGGGGGAGCTCAAAGTCCCGAGTTTAGTTTTTTGCACGCTCCTCGAAAACGGTGCTTTGTACGAAATTCTGTTGTGCCAGTAAATTTAATCAGTCAAGAAACCCTTCCTCTTTCGTATTGTAAAATTAATAACATGGAAACCCGTTCACATATCCGATACAACTACCTTTTGTGAGTTTTTACCTCGGTAATTAATTAAAACCAACAGAATAACTAAGCACAAAAATATTGTAAAGTTTTCATAACAATACCGATTCGTTTGGAGTAATTACAGTTGAAAAATGGTTTTTGGACATTGGTCACTAAAATATTTACTTTTGAACTTTAGTTTTAGTATGATGGCTTTTTATAGTTTTTTAATTTTTTTTTTAATTTCTGGAATGGAAAAGGGTTGAGTTATGAAATTAAAGTTGATTTTATACAAAAGTTTTTTAGATTGAGTTTGAATCTTCTCATCCATATTACATTTGGGTAAGTGTGTTTGTTTGTCTTTCCTTTACGCCCAAACGAAGCAACCAATCAGCTTGATTTTTGGCATATACTTAGCCAGAAGAATAAAAAGTAATATAGGCTACTGTTGGTCTCGGAAATACATCATGTACCCAAAATATTAGTATTTATTAGGTAAGCACCCACTTTGACGGGGCATGCCGGGCCATGCCGGGGCGGTTTGACAATCGGCAAAATGAAAAATGCGCTGTAGCACTTTCGACAGGCCGGTTGAGACCCGTCAATCCCGCGATGAGTTTTGATTACGGATTTTGAGTACGCCAATGTGACCACTCTTGAATCACTCGTGACTCGATATACCAAAAACGCTGCTATATTCTACTATTACTTAGTAGAAATCTACTCTACTAAGCCGTGTTAAAGCTTCTACCAAAAATTTTCCTTAATTTATCAATTTTTTCTACGTGACTAAAACTAAAATAAAATTCGATGTTTATGTAGACTGTATTTATTATCGTTTTTTGTATTATATTTTATTCTATAGTATCATTTTTCTACAATATTTTACAAAAAGATTTTGGACTTCCTACTAAACTGTTAAAAGTGTGACATTTTCACAAGCCTTGCCGGGCAGTCGGCTCCGAAGTCAAGTTGTGCGAAACGTGCATCCGTCTCAACAAATTGTATTGGGGCGGATTTTTCCGCTAAGATCCGGCACGCTGCGGCCCGGGATAGTTTGCTCACACATTTACGCAACTTTAAAATTTCACGCGAGCAAAGCTCGTAGCTCTGTTACGGCGTTGCATTGACTTTAATATAATTTCGTAGAGTCAGTGGTACGTTAAATCGTTCTTCTTATGACTTATATTAAAATATGTATGTATTAATACGCGAGCGGAAAACTTTCTACCCCTTTTTACGGAAGACGCGTAGATGTAAAAAATGAAATTCTTCCCAGATATAGTTGATATGGAGGAGGAGCGTGGAGTACCAATTTTATATTAAAAAATATGCTTTAGTTTTGAATATTTTTAATTAATAAAAATCTACGCACTGCACAATATTTTGACATGACAACATTTTTTTTTTCAGAGGGCTAATGTTCGCGACCACGACTCACACGACACGACGGTCGACAAGTGTGGGCGAAAGCATAATATAATATTTGAAATCAAGTTATGCTTATGTTTAGAATGGCTATTTAAAGCCCCTACTCGACCAAAATGGGCGGGAAAAATTTTTGGAACCTTTATATTTTAATATTTTTATGTACCCTGTGTCACTTGCACCACCAAGACAAATCTAACAAGATAACTAATACTATAAAATCCAACAAGCCGTTTATGTTGCAGAGCGTGCCAAAGAATTTAACATACATACATACTCTCGAAAACCGTAACCCTCCTTCTGGCGCAGTTGGATAAAAAGTAAATAGCATGTTATTGCTTATACGAATTGCAAAAAAAAATCGCTTTCAGTAAAGCAACATCCATCAACTGTACGAAGGATAACAATAACTTTATAAATAGTTACACATTCTGACATAAAGTATTATCGGTTACTGCAAGTAAAGTCTGATGAAACACTAGCGTAATATCCTTTCCATAGGCCGACATATGTCAATCATATTCTCGACGTGAAACAATGAAAAGAGATTTTTTTCACGATGTTTAGCGGGCAAGCGAGCAGACGGGTTACTTGATGGAAAGCAACTGCCGTCGCCCATGGACACTCGTGAATCGTGATTTATGAAGAGTCGTAAGTGCGTTGCCGGCCTTTATGAGGGAATAGGGGTAAGGGGATTAGGGAAGTTGGGCCACCGGTAAACTAACTCGTAAAATGAAACACAGGACAACACCGTTTCACGCCAGTTTTCTGTGAGGCCGTTCGTATTTATTCGTATCGAAGCATGGCTCTCCCACGGCAGTGAGCATCCGTTTAAGGCACTTGAAATCGAAAAATGTCTCATTGGTACACGCCTCCACCTGGGTTCGAACCAGCACGCTCCTTTATTGGAACTGTCATATTCCACCAAACAACATAGTGTGCCAACTGGCCAGAATTCATTTTCTTCGTGCAATGTGATCCCACCCTACTGGGTCTTACGCAAACAACTCAACTCAAAAAACGACTTTAAATGTGATACTTTTACGACGGAAAGGTTGACAAAGGTTCGTAATTCGTTTATTCTAAACTACGATGTGACGTGGTGTCACGAATTTGACGAGACACCCACGCCTCGTGTTGTTAACACTCTGCTAAGCAAAGGGGAGCAAAAATGTATTTTTAGAACGTTTTTATGGTTCTTTTTTAAGGATATTAATATGATTTATTCATGCCATTTGGGGAGTAAGCGGGACGGGTTACCTGATGGGAAGCAGCGTTGCGGGCCTTATGAGGAAATAGGGAATTGGAACAGGGATAGGTGGCTTAGGGAAGCTGGGCCACCGGTAAACTCACTCACTGAATAAAACACAGCACAACGCAGTTTCAAGCCAGTTTTATGTGAGGCCGTGGTATCACTCCGGTCGAGCCGGCCCGTTCGGGCCGAAGCATGGCTCGCCTATAGCAATTGAATACGCAATATATTCATTTCCTATTAATATCTTTATTAATTTATACAATAAATGCTCTTTGCGTTGTTTCCTTTGTTCTGTGTTTTTTTATGTGCCAGGATAAAATAATATTAAATTAAATCTATATTAATAATATAAAGGAACTACACGCCGTAATTGAAAAATTATTTTTGTATTGGTTGGTCCAATTATCGAGGAAGGCTATAGGCTATATAACATCACGCTACGACCAACAGGAGCCGAGCAGTAAACAAAAATACTGTAAAAGCGGGATAGTTTATAAAGTTTTACACTGGCGAAGTCGCGAGTAACATCTAGTGTTATATAAAATGTTTAATAAAAATGATATCCTAGAATCGCCCTGCCCTTCTGCTGTCGAATATTATGTTCGATGTGTTTGCTGATAAGGGACCATCCATAAAGTAAGTAATACGAATTTCAAGATTATCAGACCCCGTCCCTCCTTGTCACAGGTAGTTTGAGATCAGTCGGTCTTGCATGAAAAAGTCAGTCCTGCGCCTGATCTCTTACCAGTCGTGTCTGCGAGTAAGGTAAGACAGAGTGCTCTGTACTGCACACATACTTGGGCACTATAAAATTACTCCTGCATAACAGGCCTGGATTCTATAAAACTGACCACCGTCACCGAAACCGGTGTGGGACTAATTATTGTGTCAGTCAGTCACTCTTTGAGTTTCATATATTTAAATGAACAATTACTTTTGAAAATGCCTTCCTCAAAATATAGATTGGGATGACGCGGTTAAATCACATACCAGAAGTTTAAAGAACTTTAAAGTTTCAAACTCGCGTTTGGAATTAACTCCTAACTGCGTCCCATCTGAAAATGATATAACATTGACATACCATAGAGTCGAGATATTACAATTTGCCGTGGGAGAGCCATGCTTCGGCACGAATGGGCCGGCCCCACCAGGGTACCACGACCTCACAAAAACCTGGCGTGAAACGACGTTTTGCTGTGTTTCGTGTAGAGAATAATTTTACCGGGTGCCCAACTTCCCTTTGCCTATTCTCTCATAAAAAGGCCTGCAACGCACTTGCGACTTTTCGGATGCTACGAGTGTCCATGGGTGGCAGCAGTTGCTTTACATCAGGTTACCCGCCTGCTTGCTTGCCCCTTAAATTTTAATAAAAAAAGGCGCTAGACAAAATCCTTTGACCCGGTATCAACGCGTAGAATTTTTTTTGTTTTTTTTTATTCATTTAGCTAAGGACATAATGATTTAATTTAAATCATAAGTAATTTCATCTTAGTACAACAATAGTAATATTATAATTTATCTACGTTCAAAGTGTCACTTAAGAACCAGTCTAGCTTTCTCTGTGCTAGCAAATATGCGTCTTCCCTTTTATGATATATTAAAGTAATTGCATCAAACCGAAATTTCCTCAAAACATCTAGTCATTAAAATCTTAAACTTTCGTAGAAAATCAACTCGTGAATACCGTAAATACTTAGGAGATATAAGTTGTATATTATCCTTCTTGAATAATTAAGTTTATAAGACACTAGCTGACCCGGCGAACTTTGTTTCGCCTTAATGGCAATAAATAAGCAGATTGTGTTTTTTTTTATTGGAAAATCGAACGCTGTCGAACGGGATAAAAAGTATCCTATGTCCGTCTCCTGGCTCTAAGCTACCTCCCTACCAATTTTCAGCCAAATCTGTTTTGCCGTTCTTGAGTTATAAGTGGTGTAACTAACACCACTTTCTTTTATATATATATAGATTTATATGGTGACTTATCAACGCACAATTGTCAGATCGGTCAGAAACTAGGCATGCAGGTAAATGTTATGACGTAGGCATTTGCTAAAAAAGGATCTTAATAAATTGTTCCCTAAACGCCAAAAAGAGGGGATGAATGTAGGACCAGGCAATATATGTAAGTCATGAATTGGTTGGCCCCTGTTTCGTTTGAAGATTTTAAACTTTTGCACTGCCTATACACAAAAGTTCATAAGACAGCACTGTTATCGAATAGCGACGCGACGGTATCGCCGTATTGCTCCGTGCCGCAATTTGATGTATAAAAAAGTTAAATGTGGTAGTCTATGGTTTTTACCGCGCATTTTGTTCCATCCCGCCAAAAATGCCCTCTCGTGGCGAAAAAATCATACACGAAATACTCTTTTGTTTATAACCATAAGGCAGTCTGTAATTTTTTGAAATAAAATTTAATGATCTGGTAACAAGACATTTATGCAAATTTATGAATATGGTGACTATTATCTCGTACATTCGTTCGATTCAATAAGTAACTTCTCCTCCCGTAACCTACAAGTAAGTTATCTAGATGTGTCAGCGTAAACGAAAAATTTGTCAAAATTTTCCCCTTAACTTTGACCCAACGAAAAAGTTATAATTGGAATTTCCGTGTTGGACAAACCGCTTCGTTTTTAAAACGTCTCTTGTTATGTTAACGTTTGGTAATTTTGTTATGGAAATGGTATTTTATGTGATTTTTATTGCTGGGGTTCGATTCCCTGAAGTAGAATTTGCCTTCGATCGCAGACTGCGTTGCTTTAACTGTATTATCTATTGTATAAAAATAGGTTTTTGTTCCTGACATTATAACTTCAGAACGCTCGAACCGATTTCGTATTAATAGGAAAGAAAATATTGGAAAAAATTTAAAACGAAAGTAGCACCACATAGAACATCATTTTTCAATAAAGCGCCATCTTTGATATAAATCATTTACTACAACGGCGCTTTCACTACAACAACAGCTACTCATTGTACTCTGCTTAGATTTTATATAAGAGTTTAAAATTTTCATTGCGAGTTTGGTTAAGGGGTCACTAAGTGTGACAAGCATCTTATTTTGTTAAAGAAAATAATAATTCTCATCTTTATTACCACGCGGTCGGAGTCGCGAGAAATAGCTAGTTGTATTATATACTATGTTCCTGATCTCCTTAGGGGTAGATTTGATTAACATCCTACCTTAGCATCAACCTGCATGCCAAATTTTAGCCCGATCTATCAAGTGGTTTGCACTCTGAGTTTCATATGATAGTAGTTATTTTTTCAATTATTTATTTAAAAAATTAAATAGCTGTGCTGAGTGAAATAATACCGTCGTATTTTATGATCCACTTTTCAAATGTTGATAAGTACTCCATGTTACTGCCTTTTAATTTATATATCAGTTACAAAAGACTTTGCCCGAAATGAAATCCAAAAAAGTAATAAGAGATTATTATTTTGATGTACCGACCTACACAAATAAAAAAATGCGAATTTTTGTGTTATTAAAAATGTAATTATATCTTATGAACGCCGGACGATTTGATATTTCATCTCTTTATTAAAATCTCTTATGTATAATCCACCATTTGCGATATTTAAATCGTCTTAGGCTTGAAACAAACTAGCGACGGCCGACCGAAGCTTGCCTTTGCGACTGTCGCAGCTTTACTCCTTCAACAATAACCTTTTCGATTCGGGCAACACGTGATCACAACCAACCAAGGTTGAAATGTAAAGCCACTTTATGAATTAGCTTTTAGAGTTTCAGCACAGATAACTTAATAGTTACTTCATTTTTTAAGGTCTTATTTTGTTATTCGTTACTACAAAACAGTGCCGGCTACTTGTGGCTTAGTTCATAAATTGATTTGATTGTACCTGTAACACAATTCTCTCAGGTACTTAGTACGGCCAGACTGACGTGGTGTGAAGTGTCTATAGATATATGAAAGCAAAAATCTGGTATCAAAAATTCTAGTGTTCTCGGAACATGTAGTTTGTATGCACCAAGCCTTATGGCCATTGTTATGTTGAAAGAAACGTAATAATGCCTTATTTGGAAAATTGAAGAATTATGGAGATTTATTAAGTTTTATATTAAAGAAGTGGATTTGTTTGACATTTCTGGCGATTTAACTTTCATTTAACAAATTCTTGGAGACGAGAATTTCTGTTCAAAAGAAATATCAAAAGATATGTAAGTTAAATTCATTTTAGGGCCTTCAGGCCCTGTATATCATTTGCGATGACTGCCTTGATCAATGATCATCTTTGATGGTTAATCGGCACAATCATCCTGATAACATCAATTCAATTCAATCGTTCGTAGTACTTTGTCAACGAGCTGTTTAAAAGCAAATACAGACGATGATCGACGACAGGACGCGAGCATAGTCTGGGAGTTTCCATAGTTTTTTATTATTCGTACACTGACCTCTAATATATAAACACGCTGGACTAAAGACAAACATGGTAAGGAGATTTGATTTGCGCCATTTTGGCGCTGATGGCAGTGGTGGGCGGGAAAGGAACTAATGACAGAGATGGGACAGTGAAATAAATTATAGCGTTAACAATATATGTTGCGATCGTAGACGGGGAAAAGTAGGTAAGGTTTATGAAAAATTGAACATAATAATATATCTGAATAAATTTCATATTATTTACTATACTTACTGAGTCACAGATATTGAGAATGTTTATCAACGGAAAACTTCCAGCACTATTGACTGTCATTATTTTCATTCTTAATTAAGCGGCCATTTGCAATTTACGTCAAGTTTAGTTCTTTTCCTAACCGGGGGGCGCTCTAAATTGTCTCAGTAAAGAGTTGTCATTTCAAAGTGTATTGTTAGTTCAGCGTATTTATATAGAAGTCAGTGTATTTGTACCAATACTCTTAGTGTAAACGATTTCGTATGATTGTTAATTATTACAGTTTACATCTCTAAGTTGTTGAGGAAATGATTCAAACTAAGAAATCAATATCAATGGACGCTCACGGGTTCCAGACAACGGAAGTATATTTAATTCTTTTATACTGTACACATATTTAAGATTTTTTATTATATGATACACAA
The DNA here is from genome assembly GCA_026546445.1 of Cyclargus thomasi. Taxonomy (NCBI): domain Eukaryota; kingdom Metazoa; phylum Arthropoda; class Insecta; order Lepidoptera; family Lycaenidae; genus Cyclargus; species Cyclargus thomasi. The sequence continues at coordinate 10,845 of JAOTAV010040049.1, forward strand.
ATTTAAGACCCAGGAACATTGAAAAACTTTTTGTTCCGTCGACGGGATTCGAACCCGCGACCCCGGCTTAAGCTACCTACGCGCTTACCAACTGAGCCACAGAGGTCGTCAAATATCTTTATACCTTCTAGCCTACTGTGATGATAATTTGCATTCAATAAATTTTATTTTAATACGCATATCCCCTTTGCGCCTCGAAAGAACGAACTAGAATGCTAGTCCGTTGTGCGGGCTCTACGTTATCGGCGATGTTCATTGTTCGCTATTCGGCACGATCCTCGTGCAAGCGTCCACACAATCGACCGTAGTACTGTTAACTGCCGATCAATGGCGAATATCGGTGAGCAGAGCCTTAAGAAACCCGTCTACTGCACAGATATCGAAGCGTATGAAGCGGACAGGGCGTTATTTTCAATTATCGGGTGCGTCCTCTGCATTCGGATACAAAATCGGCAATTTAGTCAATATGTCAAAAAATCATACTGCAGAGAGTTGTAAAAAACGATAATAGTATTAAAAGGTTTGTTTAAAGAAGTTTATCTATGTAACCTTCATTCTTAGAGCACATCGCAGAATTAACGATCCAGAGCACGCAGTTCCATAGAAATCAATACTTCTTCTTCTTTAAAAAATGGCTCCTTCATGAATTGCCAATGTCAGGGTAAAAAAAATCATATCAACAAATTCGCTCCGTACGCTCCGATTCCGGCAAATGTGTCCTCTGCATTATCGTGCTTGCGTATATCATCTGTATTTAACGAAGAGGAGCCATTGTGCGCGTTCATGTCAACGAGCTGATCAAAAGCCAACAAAGACCGTGATCGGCGAGCAGAAGCGAGTAGTCCCCTTCATGCGATAGCACTCGCGTATCATCGTCTTTTTTATCATATTTTAGGGGGCTGCCGTCGCCCATAGACACTTGCGACATCCAAATACATCGCAAGTACATTGCCGGCCTTTATGAGGGAATAGGAAATAGGGATAGGGGATTAGGGAAATTGTGCTTCCGGTAAACCCATTTACTAAACGAAACATTTCACGCCGTTTCACGCCAATTTTCTATGCGGCGTGGTATTACTCGGGACGAGCCGGCTCATTCGTGCCGAAGCAGGGCTCTCTCACGGCAATGAGCATCCGTATTATGTACTTGAGATCTTAATATGTCTCATTGGTACACGCCTTCACCGGCCGGTACAACAGACAATTACTAAGTGGAGCCATTATAAGTAACGGTTTTGAAGTATGGCTCCCGAATCGAAAACTCCACAAGCGATCGGTAACTCGAACTAAAAGTTGAGAATTCGCGAATGCAAGCTTTTGAGCTTAAACGTAAAACAGCCACGTAGAGTCGGAAGAAGATAATTAGATTTCGTCCCGGAATAGATTTTAGATTTTAATTAAATCATCCTCAATGTTCCGGGGCGAGAATTGTCCCGCGAAAATTCCAGAGATTATTCTTTATGGCGGCTAATAACGGATTCAGATTAAAAGATGAAATATTTTGAAGTAGCTTCGTGGCTTGGCTTGAGTTTGCAAGTCTTAATATTAGACGGGCGCGCACTGGTAGTGTCATAAAAAAACATAATTTACAATTATTTTGGTTTCGATAAAGTCATCCTTAGGTGTAATGTTGGAGGAATATTTGAGTTTTTTTTAAAATAAGTAAAATACCAAAAATTCAGTCCAGTCATTCAGTCGACTAAACATAGCACAAGCGCTGTTTCACGTGGTTTTCCGTGAAGCTGAGGTATATCTCCGGTGGAGCCGACACATTCCTTCCGAAGCAACTTCGCTTACGGCCAACACCTATCACCTCAAACACCCACAAATAAGAATCACTCCTCAATATAACGCCTGGACTGACTTGAATTGAGGTTTTTAATTTTCCACGTGAAGGATAATTTCTAGAGCGACAGAAAACCCAAACAGAATACCTACATAACTGACATCAAAGGTAACACATACTAAGAATATTATGTAAATGTTGGATCCTTCTGTAAATTATGATCGGATATTTTCATGCAAATATGTAATAACCTTATCGGCACGGAATACTTGGGAATTTCAGGAATGAATATGATACCGTATTTGGTTGATGGGAAATCTTTGTCAGATACAGGAGTTGGGCTATTGTGATGAAGTTTATGGGGGTTACACGGCGGGAACAAACATCTCGCAAAGGTGCACTTTCATTCAATCCAAATTGCATCCTCAGTCCATGGCGGACGATTGAAAATAGCTATACTCGATGGACACCATTTACAACATTAGTGTCTGAGATGCAACCTCAATTCAATCTTACGCCATAAACTGAGGGTGCAATTTGGAGTGCATCAAGGTCGTGTGTTACATCAAGGTTTGTCAAACACGACCATCAACAACATTAATATCTAAAATGCATTGCATCATCATCTTTGCGGATTTTTTGTTCCCGCCGTGTAGAACGGCCTATATTACGGAAGAAGGTGGTTCGTTCCCGTAAAAACTGGCCAAGTGCGAGTTCAATTCGCACACGATACGTACGTTGCGTAAAATTTGGATAAAAGTGTTTATAAAAGTTAAACTGCTATAGTCTGTCTACCATAAGTTGAACCCAGCATTTATTTTGACTAGCAACATTATTCCGCAACAGTCTTCAATCAGTATTTTGTTTTGGGTTAAAATTGAACTACAGTTCGATTTCATGATTTGGTACTTAATCAAAAGTATTGTCACGTTTATGATCTTTTGATTTTTTATGTAAGATATGACAATGTTATTCATGTAAATAAATGATAGTTTTATAAAGGATTTACAAAAATACCTCAATATAATAAGATAAGAGAAACGGGATTTTGTCCCGCCATTGAGTATTCAGAGTCTGATTTTTGTCATATAAATCTGAATAAAAATTAACACTTCACTTTTTACAAAATTTTGATTGAAATTCTCGATCTCAAGATCTGATAAATGATCAAAATTTTTTTCTCCACTACAATTGAGTGATACTGTCTACAGAAGTTTTGAATTTACAGAAGTTTATTTTAGTTTATAGAAATTTATTTTTCTAGTTTTTTCCTTGGAAGACGGTTTTTAATTTTTTGTTGAAAATAATAATATTTTCACCCTTTTTTAGTTATCAAGTGAACTCAGCACAATGTATTCATATAAGTCGGTTAATTATTTTAAATGTGTATTATAGACTCCTAAAATCGCAGGAATCGACAGAATAATAAGTGTCAAAAATACTTATTAAACTATTAAAAGTGCTTATATCCCAATCACAGTACATTTTTGTAATAATAAAATAATAATTAACCTTATTTATCCTCACAAACACAAAATTTTATTATATCATTGGCATCATTTATACTTAAACAAGCGTTTGTGTTACACTTTACGCAGAAACTATAAAAGCTTAATGTTTGGGATTTTGCATTATACCTTAAGTATATGTTGTAGATGTTTTTAAAATAAGATAGTAAACAAATAATAATAAAAAATTATAAAATGATTTTGTACTACAAACGCCATCTATGAGTCGTCTGTAAAAATAAACTAAATGAATAGAGAATACACATTATATTGTATCCAGAACCGTATTCATCAATGTATTACAGGTATAAAATTCTTTGGAAAATCCTATGTCACAGTATTCAAAAATCTCGCGAGCCCTCATAAAGCTACGCTTTTTCACTAGCTTTATGATGTCTGGTGTGATTGTAGTGATGATGAAAATTATTTACATAGTGCTACTATGCTTTGAGTTCTAAAAACAACGTCCGAACTTCCAAAATAGTGTCTATATAAGGACTGCAAAAATGATGTCTATAGAAAGCTGAAGCATGGCTCTCCCACGGCAATGAGTATCCGTATTATATACCTAAGATTTCCCTGGTAGTGGATGATCTACTAAAGGAACTAAACTTCCTAAGATTTTACGCTGAAGGGTACGCTGACGACCTGGCGATAATGTTGGTGGGCAAATGTGCATCAGTGGTCGCTGGGTTGTGCAATCAGCACGAAGGGTCAAAGGAAACTGGTGCCAAAGGGTCAAAGTTACAGTCAATGCTGACAAGTTTTGATACCTTTCACCAGAAAAAGGAAGTTGGAAGGGCTACGGCCCCCAACACCCTTCGGAAAAACCATAAGGGTTGCAAGTGAAGCCAAATACTTAGAGTGATCTTGGATAAAGGGCTTGCATTTACGGAACCTGCATGGTTCCAGGCAATTCAATATACGGCCATCAATTGCCTTGTTCTTTTTTCATATTTCAACTTATTATTAACTTATTATTCTGACTGAATTGATTAAGACAGTTCTTCCAAGGAATTGATACTAGATTGTCTATGAATGGATTTTAAACATATTGGTGACATTAGGAAACTTGACGTATTTAGTGTCACGTGACTGCTGGCTGGCAACTGGAACGTGACACCTTGGGGTTATAATACCAAAATGCCAGCCAGTATATTTTCATCTGTATTTCACAGTAAGATGTCATGAGAGCTATTTCTCCCCTGATCTCTTTTCCTTCATTTCCTATATATCCTTTGATTTATCTAAATAACTAAATATTACAGTCCATTGAATTTGTCTAACATTTTCTGGTTCTTCATTCATAATCGCAGTACTTATAACAACGGCGAAACCCCCAAACTTCTATTTATGTGTAATCATTTGTTTGTTACTTTTTCGTAGCATATACTTGGGATGTTTGTTAGGAAACTGAAATCTCGATAATATGTTTTTATATGCATTTTGAGGTTAGGCTCAAAATGTGAAAATGCATGGTGTGATGGGAGTAATGATGATGATGATGAATATAATTTGCTTAGTAGCATTTGCTTATAGTTATTAAAACAACGCCGAATCTTCCAAACTTGTATCTATAAGGAATCCGGAGTTCTCTTAGCACCTTCGTAAACATTGGTACCAAATCTTATCTTTGGTAGTATTTACTTGGGACGCTTCTAAGAAAACCAAAATCACCAAACGTTTCTGTACAAATTTCGAGGAGTTCCCTCAATTACTTACGGTTCCCTACATCAGTCACTACTTTGGTGAACATGGAACCTATTTGGAACAACACACAATACAAAAAAGAAAAAAAATTAAAAATCGGTTGACAAACGGCGGAGCTATGGTTGAACATACATAAAAAAATATATCCACAGCCGAACATATTATAACCTCCTCGTTTTTAGCAGTCGGTTAAAAATAGCTACCAGCTCTCATATTAAAAGTACTCCCATATTATAATCAAAACCTAAGAAGATAACATACATTTTTGCGAGTCGTATCTAAGTCAACACCCCTAAATACTTGCTAGATATTTCGTCCAAATATTGGCGAGCGCGCAAAATTCCGTCCGTTTTCTTTCTGGTCTAAAAAATAAGCTATTCCTCTTTGACATGCGTCAATAGCAGACCCGTGCATGCGGAAAGCCAATATTTACAGAGGCATAAAAGCGTTCGCCATGTGTTTAAAGTTTTCAGGATATTCCGGTTTTTCCTTACCGCGGAATAACGACATTTGATACATTGAAGTGAGATTTGTTTGTATGTGATATTTCGGGAGGCATTTATATTTAAATTTTAAAATAAATATAAACTACAAAACTATGTCACTTATGTCTGGTTTACACGCATTAAGTAGATAAGTAGGTAACTAAGTTTTAACTTAACTTTAAGTTGTTAACTTCATGTGAACACATAATTTAGTGCCATGTGGCAAGTTAACTTACTTATCTACTTAATACGTGTAAACAAGACATAACTGGCAACCTGGACGGTTTTGCTGATATTTATCTTTTTTAATTTAATCTCTCGTAATAAATGCTGTTTAAGACGATGGTTTTTTGATTATTTTACCCTATTTAAGCGGTACGTCGTGGGTTTTTCAACATTTTTTATTTTGTTTTAATGCCAAAAATACGGTTTTCGTTTTCATCAGTTCGTTATGCATGCATAATTGTCTGTTCGCTTAAACATACTAATGTCAAAAATTTCTAAAGCTAGTATTTAGAATTACGCTGTTGAGCTAGATTTAACGATTTAGGATTGCGTCAATATTCACATATTATGACAAAATATTAAAAAATTATAAAAAATAAAATATCGTCTTTCTCTCTTCACACTTACGACAGTTAGTCAAGTTTGATTTTATCGCCTCTTATGTCTTTTTACACGTATTAAGTAGGTAACTAAATTTTTAGTTATTATTTGCACGTAAACACACAATTTATTAGCAAGTTGCAAGTTAAAATTTAGTTACTACTTACCCAGATAATTAGAATTTTTTTTTTTTGTTAAGTTGGTAAAATCGGCTTGTCACTTGACACATTTGGACACTTACATTTCAGCACAATTTAGTTGAATTCGCAGTTGTAGTGGCGTATTCGGGTACAGTTTTTCGTCGTGCTCCTTTTAGTAGGTATTTAATTAATTTATTCCCCCAAAACCTCATCAATAAAAAATGTAATGACAGAATTTACGACTTCAGTACGTTGTTGATCGTCCATTTCAAGTCAACTAAAGATTTTAACTATATATATACGATTTGACACACACTTAAAATTAAGTCACTTAAAATTTAGTTACCTACTTATCTACTTAATACGTGTAAACAAGACATTAAAGATATTAAATTTTATGTTTAAAAAATTGCAGTCAGAGTACAACCGTCGCGTTTAAAATGAAGATTGTCGCCGAAAAACCCGACGTGTAAACTAAAACTCCATTAAAATACAGCTTGAATATATTATTGCGGACTTGAAATTTTAATGGTAGAAATATTTCATGTTACACTCTGTCTGACGACTCTTATGAGTTAAAGTTTTTTTTCTATACATAATAATAAAACAGTGGAATTGTAGTGTCTGTAAATTTAATATTTTTACGTAATAATCAATGTAGGGGTGCTAGGGAACAGTAATAGAACATATATCAACAAAAAAAGTTGTCTGTTTGTACGCGCTAATCTCAGAAACTACTGGAGGGATTAGGATAAATCTTTTCTTGTTTAACAGCTATTAGGCCTGGATAGGATACCTTTCATCCCGGGAAAGATACAATTACAATTTATAAATAAGTTACATTACGTTGTAATAAGTTATATTACAACGTAATGTAACTTATTTATTAATTGTAAAAAAACTAATATTATAATGCAAAAACGTTAATGTTCTAAGTTATTTAAGAATCCTTACTTCCACACAAGTTACTAGTAAGTATTATAAATGCGAAAATGTGTGTATTACCTGTTCACGGCCCAACCTGGGGGCTTATTATGAGCTCTTATCCCCAGCCAAGTTCCAACCAGTCAGCAGTCACGTGACACTAAATACGTGAAGTTTGACGTTCCCTAATGTCACTAACATGTTTAAAATCCATTC
>JAOTAV010040060.1:0-18216 GCA_026546445.1 Cyclargus thomasi
GGGCGACCTGCTTCCCTTTTCGATGCCACTACCGTCTGGAGCACGTACCTGGTGCTGCAGCTCAGCATACGTGATGCAGCGCACGGTGTCGATCAGAGGGGAGTCGTGGACGAGGGCGACCTGCTTCCCTTTTCGATGCCACTACCGTCTGGAGCACGTACCTGGTGCTGCAGCTCAGCATACGTGATGCGGCGCACGGTGTCGGTCAGAGGGGAATCGTGGACGAGGGCGACCTGCTCCCCCCTGCCCGCCGCAATGTGCCGGTCCAGGGCATTGTAGCACACCGACAGCTCCCCGCCTACCCACCTGGGAATAAATAAAGTAAATAATACAAATATAACATAATACTTTAATGAATAAAGTATGTCTACCTATGCGTAAGCAGAGTTTATAAGAGATGAGGAAACTCTTACAAGGAGTTAGCGCGGCGGAAGTCACTAGCTAGAAAAATAGACAAGTGCACTATTCTTGCCAGTGTTTCAAAACTCTTTACACAAGACGAAACAATTCAGTGGCTTTTTCATCTTTTTTGCCACTTTATTTCAACCGTACATACAAAATTTGATACCTTTATGGCAGTACGACCATTAAGCGTAATAATCCTTCATTGCGCTATCGAAGTTCGTAACACGGCGGTATATATGACAGCTAAAATGCGTCACGTGGGCTTCGGTCTGACAGAGTATAACACCTCTCTCGGTCGGAAGGTCATCCTTTAGGGCCCCCACGCTCATTTCCACACCTGCCTAGAAAGCTATGATGCTTCCGCTCCCCTAAGACGCTGCAACTCATAGGCAATTCCATATACTTTAGAGGCTACTTTATAATCCATCAGATTTGTGCCGCGAAGCATCGTTAACAAGCGCGAACGATAATGTGGACAGTTTTCCCGGCTTTCACACCTGTTCCGCGATCAGAGTCGATGTTTTGCCCCGCGAAAAAGGGTTCACACTCCACATTCACGGCCCCGTGCCAATTAACTCTATCATCATTTAGCATAATATCTAGTATTACAGCTATAAAAACAGAACTACTTAATTACTATACGCCGTAATAAAAAGAAATTGATAAAAATAGTAGAGCCTGGGTTATATAATAATGAATAAATTGCTGCAATTACTGTACAATTACAAACAAAGTAATTGAAGGAGTGGCTTTTGCGTAAGTTTCTCGGCGAGTTCCATGAACGACTGTTAGAATGACGTCAGTGTGGAGGGTACGTCTTGTACCGTGAATTCACGGCGTTCATTTTGCCCAATAATCTGGAGCCGAATAAAAAGGATGGAGTGTAAAGAAGGCTACTTTTGGTTTTGGAAATACATCACACTCCCAAAGTGTTCGAGTAGGCAAAAACTAGTGAAGCGTTAAAGAAAATGTCTTGGCTAATTATCTCAGAAATTTCAGAGCGAAAAATTCATGGCGCAGTTACAATAAAAACGTAGTTGATTATATAAATTGAAATTAACGTTATCATGAATATACATAGCCATTGTTTCGTGTGTTAAAGTTTACTGTAAAAATGGAGCAATAGACCGTGTAACCTCGCATTGAACTTCTGTTAATAAATGTACTGTTACATTTTTCAGATATTTGATAACGGACTACACGGATGAAGATCAGGGGGCTTAGCCAAGATCTTAACGTTTTCGCATCTTTGAAAACAAAACCTATGGAAAAAACATACTCGTTCGTTACGCCTTATCTCATTTTCATACATTTTGTTTGACGATTCTACAAAGAAGCGAAAACGTTTAGGTCTTAGCTAAGCCTCCTGGTCACACATTTGCACATTTGCGTGAATACACGGCACAAGTTGTGACGTCCATATTCAAGTCCGCGAAACCTTCTACATTCTCGTTCACGCTTGATACCGATGCTTCGCGGTACTACTCTGGAGTCAAATATAAACTATCGATTACAGTCGGACGTTAATAACCTAGCAAATCTAGTGATGTGACTCTGGTTGAGCCGGCCCATTCGTGCCGAAGGATGGCTCTCCTAAGGCAATCTTATGCAGGCGTGTAATCGGCGATGATCGTTGATCGTATGATCGTTAATAATTGTCACGATCGTCGTGGCAGCATCCACACAATTATTCTTCACTTTGTCAACGAGTCTATCAAAGGCGATGAAATACAATGGTCGGCGAACAGAGCCGAGTACGTTCTGAACACGATCGTGCTCACGTGTCATCCTACTAATATTATAAAAAATGGTTTGTGAGCTTGTGAGTGTGTGTTCTTTTACTTCTTCACGTTTGAACGGCAGAACTGATTTTATTGGCTAGCTGGTATTCTGGATTAACACATAGGCTACTTTTTTCGCGGATAGCACCGCGGGGCACTGCTAGTCTTTCTAATCGCCGATTATGAGAAGGAACCGCTCTAGCTAAGTTTTAGCGCGACCTGCGCGCCACCACCGATGTCGTACAGTGTAACGGCCAAAAAAGCTGAATAAATATATTATTATTATTATTATTTTTATATAGATTTTCTCGGTATTCACCGGCAAATTGATATGTACGGACCGAAGCCAAGTACATACCAGGTAAGTGATTTATATATTATGTGTGGGAGATATCTGAAGAGAATGATGATTGGAATGATCAGTTTGTAGCGTGAATGATGTGTGAGTGTGTGTGTTTGCCTGGGACGTATTTAGATTAGTAGATTCATAATCTTCTTGTAGAAATTTTCTAACGATGCGACAAGTATTTAGAATTACTGCCTTTTGTAATAAATATACTAAATTGGGGGGTAGTTGGAGGGTTTTCAGGGATTTATGTAATTGTAATGGAATGACACCTGTAGTTGATAAGACTATTGGCACAATGGTTACTTTTTGCAGGTTCCAGAGGCGGGCTATTTCATCTTTTAAATCAATATATTTGGTAAGTTTTTCAGCTATTGTACTTTGTAAGTTGTGTGTATTCGGTACAGCTATGTCAATGAGGAATGCAGTTTTATTAGTTTTATCTACTAACGTTATGTCAGGTCGGTTGTAGTGCGTAGTTCTGTCGGTCAAAATAGTTCGGTCAAAATATAGTTTGGTGGATGGATTATCGAGTATATTTTCTGGTTTATATTTGTAATACGGTTCAATGTCGGTTATGAAGTGTCGTTGTTCCGCGAGTCTCTGGTGTATTATATTAGCAACTTGGTCATGTCGGTGCTTATAGTCAGTCTGTACAATCATTTTACATGCTCCTGTTATATGTTGTATCGTCTCCGGGCAACTATGGCATTTTCTACAGCTATCATTAGTGAGTGTTTTTGTAATATATCGTTGGTAATTTCTAGTGTGTATTGTCTGGTCTTGTATAGCAATTAAAAATCCTTCGGTCTCTGGAAAAAGGTTTCCTCGGCACAACCATGCATTCGATGCCTCTGTGTCGTTATTTGTCTGATGTAGGTCATGGAAATGTCTACCGTGGAGAGCCTTTTTAGCCCATTCGGATAATTTGGTCTTATTGTCAGTTATCTTGTATTGGTCGTTTTGGGAGGAATTTAAATTGAGGGGGGTAAATTTATTATCATTTTTGACAATCGCTTTATGAAGTCTAGAATGCTCGGATTTGGTCAAAAAATATTCTTTTAAATTTAATATTTGGCTGTTGTGTAGATTAGTTATGTCTGTAATGCCTCTTCCACCTTGTTTTCTTGGCAGTGTTAGCCTTTGAACACATGCCTTCGGATGGTGTTTGCGGAACCTAGTCAAAGTCGTATTAATCTTTCTTTGTAAGTTTAAGAGCTCTGATCGGTTCCAGTTTATAATGCCGAACGAATATGTGAGTACTGGTATCGCAAAAGTATTAATCGCTTTGATGGTGTTTCGGGCATACAAATTTGATTTCATGATTGCATTGAGCCGATGTTGAAATCTTTGTTTTAGTTGATACTTTGTTTCCTTCTGTTGTATTTGGTGTGCTTGGTTGTATCCTAAATACTTATAAGTTTCTCCTTCATCTAACGGCTCTATGTTTTCTCCGGATTGTAGTGTGAAAGTATGCTGAAATGTATGCCCTGCTTTGAAAGAATTTATTTTAGTTTTATCCACACCAAAATTCATTTTAATGTCATTACTAAATTTTTCAGTCAGTTCAGTTAGTCGGTACAGGTCATGTTCACTGTCTGCGTAGATTTTTATGTCATCCATATATATTAGATGATTTATAGTCTCAAGTTGAATGTTTCTATCATTATCATATTGTAGTCTATACCCTGCATCTATTGAATTTAAGGTAGTGGAGAGAGGATTTAACGCCAAACAGAACCAGAGTGGGCTAAGTGCATCACCTTGGAATATGCCTTTTTTTATTTGTATTGGCTCAGTCTCTATAAAGTTTGTAGAAGTTTTGAGTTTTAATTTAGTCTTCCATGTTGACATTGTAGTTTCTAATAAAGTTATAATTTTTGGATTAATTTTATATATTTTAAGAACTTGTTGTAGCCATGAGTGAGGGACGGAATCATATGCTTTTTGATAATCTATGTACATAGAGTATAAGTTGGATTTTGTTTTAGTGACGTGTTTTAAAATTACAGAGTCTATTATCAATTGCTCTTTACAGCCTCGACTAAACTTTCTGCATCCTTTCTGTTGCTCAGTCAATATATTATTCGTAGTCACATGTTCGTATACTAACTCGGTTATGCAAGATGTTAATATTTTATAAATTGTTTGTAAACAAGTAATTGGCCTATATTTCGCTGGATTTTTGGGTTCGCTGTTATCTTTGGGAATCATAAAGGTTGTTCCAATTGTGATGTACAAAGGGATTTTATTGGGGTCTTCAATAAACTGATTCAAATAACTGTAAAGATACTTATGGATACTTGTAAATTTCTTATACCAATAATTATGTATACAGTCTGAACCAGGTGATTTCCAGTTGTGGAGCTTACGGATAACCTGTTGGAAAGTATTAATGGGAATGTTTTCATATGGCATCTCTGTTACATATTTACTACATTTTATTTTCTCAGCTTCTATCCATTCTGCATCAAGCCTATGTTCTGTAGGTTGTTCCCATATCCCGGACCAGAATTTTTGTAACTCGCTTGGGTCTGGCGAGTCAATATTATGTGCGTTGCTTTCTTTTTGTGATATGTTGGTTGTGGCCATCCTGATTTTTCTATAAAATTCCTTTTCATTATTGCTGAATTGGTTATTTTCCTGTTTCCTAAGAGTGCATTTTTTATACCTTTTTAAACGTCCTGTCAATATGAAAAGTTTTTGTTTTAGCGTATCAAGTATTTGTATTATTTGTGTATTAGGTTCCTCGTGTGTGGCATGAATTCTATGTACTTCTATTATTTTATTAACATGTGCAACAAGTTTCCTGCTCCTGCCTCCTTTAATGAACTGTGTTACTCTTCCTATTTTTACTCGTAAATTCTCTATTCTGTATTCAAGACGTATTTGCCAATGTGGTTTCTTACTATTTTTTAATGGATATAGGTTAGTTGTAGTGTTAAGTGATAACTTAGTTCCATTTAATTTGGCTGCCGTCCATGCCGCACAGTATATCACTGTTTGAAAAAAGTTAAATTCTGTGTCATTATTAATGTGATCTGGGAGTGTAATTTTGTTAAGGTAGTTGACTGTATAATGTAAATTCTTAGAAGCTTTTTGTTTAGGTATATAGGCTCTATTTGTTGGAACGGTATCTATGAAATGTTGAAGAGCATTTTTAAATGTTTCATCAATATCAGGGTTTCTATCAAGTAAGATTGCGGTATCAGTGTCATCTTGTCCCAGGAGAACTTCCTCTTGTGTTTGTGTATTATTAAAACTAGGACTATCAGTTAGTGGTGTTTGTATCGATTGTGCATTAAAAATTTCAGACGTATTTATCAACTCATCGGCTACTTCCTGTTTTAGTATATTTTGTCTTTCATCTGTAACATATGTATTATTAAGAATCGCTCTAAGTTGGTCGCTTATTCGCTGTTCACTAAGATGTGCAAGTGTAGGAAATTTACTTCTGAAGGCCTCGTGCAATGGTCTACGATATGATGTCCTATTTGTCTCTAATTTTGTGATCCGGTAATAACTTTTAAGTATATATTCATTAAGTTCATCTGTCCAACTTAGTCGAGCTTGAGTTGATGTAATTTGAGTGTTTGCATTAGTTTTATTGAATATATTAGAGTGTGGTTGATGGAGGATAACTTTTGCTTCTTCTTGTATATGTGATAACTCTTGTTTGGAAAGTAGTTTGCAATTTAGAATAGCTCGCCTTTGGTCGCCCACGCGTTGCTTACTTGCTTTCATTTCAGGGTATTTATTGGTGAATAAGTTATGGAGTTCAGTAAGGTAAGCTCTCTTCTTTGATCCCAGTTCAGTGATGATAAAATAGTGACGCATAATAAAAGTATTCATCTCTTTAGTCCACGCTTTACGTGTGCGTCTTGTACTAAGGGTGGGTGTAGTATTCTCGGCTGCAGGAGCCTCCTGCACAACATCCCCGGTACATATAGGTGATAATGAAGAACTTGATGAATCGGATCTTGATTGGCAAACATCAAGGTAAGATGGAGGTGATGAAGGTGGAGATGAGAATAATGATTTAGATGATGATATTGGTGATAGATGATTAAAACCTTCCGCAACAGTTGGAGACTGGGCAGCTTGGTGCGACTTGTTGCCCCCCCCAGAATACGAGGGGCAGCCCGAGCCTGAAGGCCCGGGGCGGGATTCTCCTTCGCGTAAAGCTCCGGTACCCGCCTGGGGTATATCTCTATTTCTAAGGCGCATAATAAAGCTTTTTGATAAACATAAAAAATATAAGAAGAGTTAACCAAAATGGAAAGATAGTAAAAGAGGAAATCAAAGTGGTGAAACATAGATCAACACAAACTTAAACGATGCAAACTCAAGAGTTTTATAAAAAAAGACGTTGAAAGGATAGTAAAGAAAATAGAAAGAACCGACGATCAGCCACTTGAGTACCTCACCCCGCAAAAGGAGAGATGGCGCACCCAAGTGTTGCCCGGGGACACCAACTAGGAGGGACCGGCTTCACCCCCTTATTATTATTATTATTAAGTATTTTCACTTTTGTTACATTCTGTGTATTCAATTGCTGAGACGTGAGGCAGCTCTGATGATGTGCTGTGTCCTGATGGTCGTATTATACACCATAATGACTTCCTCATCCTCCTAATGGTGAGAAAGTGTAATAGCCGATTTACGGTATAAAAAGAAGTTGACGCTCGCAACTCTGCAACTTAGTTGCGCGGAAATTTGTATGTCGCGAACCGTATATTTTCCCAGGATAGGAAGTATCCTATATGTTGCCTAAGCCTAATAGCTATTAAACAAAAAAAGATTTATTCAAATCCGTCCAGTAGTTCGTACAAATAGTCAAACCGATAAACAAACAGACAACTTTTTTCTGTCGATATGCGTTCTATTACTTTTCCTTAGCACCCCCACATTGATTATTTTGTAAAAATGCAGACACTCCAATTTTACTGTTTTATTATATGTATAGATTATTATATGTATAGACGGGGAAAATTAAAAGAGAGCCAGTTGACGGACCTCCATAATTTGGTCAGAATATGTCAATTTCATGTAAGTCGTGATCTGTCAGATGAGTTTGACGTAGCTCGATCAAATCAATTAGATCCACGATCTGTATCGGTTTCAACTTCCCTAATTGTACAAGAATATTTGACAAGTTGATCTTAACACAATGTTATATTCAGCTAAAAATATGCAAAATTTTCGTGCGGGAACCGCATTATTTTTCTTGTCTTAACAAGTCTCTTCACTTCACACTTAACACAAAACTTCAACAAAATAGATTCAGCGGCTTAGAAGTTCAGAGGCTACAGACAGACAAGCATTCCCACTTTCGAATTAATAATATCGAATGGAAGCACGGACATTGAATTATGTATTTAAGTTGCGTTTCGCCACGTTGTCTGTCGTCGAGTGTGCCCCGATCCTTACCGTACGAGGGTGGAATGCTTATCACACGTTTTGTTCGGCGTATCGCCTTCAACTAGATTAAAAGCTTTCAGATGTACCTACTTAGTGTACACAAAAAACCTTTTACTAAGTCCATTTGAAGTTTATAATTAGGCATGAGTGCCTCACAGTTAACCTTATTTCTTTATGTCTCAGGATTCATGGCTACCAATAATCGGAAAAAAACCGGTCAAGTGCGAGTTCGACTCGCGCATGAAGGGTACCAGTATAGAGCAAAATATTGGGAAAACGTATTTCAACAAAATATATAAAAGAACGTTAAAAACAAAATGAAGCGACGGGTTTCGGACCCTGGCCCCTCCGAACTTCTCCAACCTCCAACCAACACGTCTCCAACCTTGATTTGAACTTAGCACCCTTTCGAGTGCGAACAAAACCCACTAAATTTCACCAAAAAATATCAACCAAGGTCAACATTAACTCCTTGTTTCCGGTTAGTTATAAATAAAATCCTTCCAAGATGTAATCGGCGTTTAGTTAATTTTAGTGTTGATTAGTCAAGGTTCAAATGGTAATGATACTAAGGCAAGGTAATGGTACATGAAGCCTGGAACTGTAAGTGAAGATTTAGCGCTCATAATACACGAAACGACTGAGTATAATGCGCCTCTTAGATTTATTATGATTACCTCCTGTGACTTATCGACTTCATTTATAAGGATTTCTACTTCAATAAAGAATAGACCATAATATACCTTCTAACGAAATAAAGAGAGTGTTAAATAAAATTGCTATGTTTACTTTGGTTTTCGAATATAAGTTCGGATTTTGTCTATCGCTTCTTTTTCTCGTGGAGGATTTTAATTTTTTTATACAAAAATAAATCGGGTTTTCCTTCCTGACATTATAACTCCAGAACACACGAACTGATTTCCACTGTTTTTGTTGTTCGTTGGAGAGGTCTCGGGCTCCTTAAGGTTTGTAGCAAAAAAAAGAAATATTTCGAGAGGAAAGTTATCACGCGGACGGAGGCACGGGCAACACTGATCTATTATATAAATATAAGTCGGGTTTTCCTCTCTGACAATATAACTCCAGAACGCACGAACCGATTTCAATGGTTTTGCATTTGTTGAAAAGGTGTCGGATTTCGTGAGGTTTGTAGTAAAAAAAAAAAACAAAAAAAATTCTAGACCAAAGCTACCACACATTTGGAATCGCGGGCAACAGACTTATATATAAAAATCAGTGCCACGTCTCGTTGAAATCGAATATATATAATCGGCCGTACAAATTTGCCGACAACTTGCCGATCAAAGACGAATATACATGCATATTAGTAAGCACAGACAAATGTGCCCCCTACACAATCACGCTCTAGTGTCACCGTCTTAAGCCAACAGCTTGAGCATAGGGCAGATGTTCTTTGTAGAATGTTTTCAAGCAATCGTTTGCCAGGGTTAAACCGAATCTCACTGAAAAATTTAAAAATGAATTTAAATAGTTTTAGCACCAAAAGAGATGTGGGCCAAGATTCTTGGAAAATTAATAAGAAGGGGAGCTATGAAAACCAACGTCTGCGGTAGCCAATCGCCTATTTGGAGTGGACGCAGCCTTAGATCTAAGTTCGTAGAAAAAAAAAATATTCTCCCAGAATTTGGTCTTAAACTAAACATTAGGGGTATCTGTGAACCTGACGTATAAACAATTTCACCGCCCGAGGTCAATTTATGTAACGCCTGTTGTGCCGATTCCATCCCTTGTTTTCGCTCATGTTGATTTACTTTATAGCATTTCCGTTTGGCTAGGGCAAGGAATATGAAAGGTAGGGCAATAATTGAATATTCTATGTGAGATCCTACAATCTAAAATCATATCCTAGGATTTATGAAGTTTTAGATTTAGAAGAAAATGATCGCATACATTTTGTATGTGATATGACCATTTTGGCTGGTATAATCAAATTAAGGTCAACTCTTATTTTAAGACATAAGTGGAAGAAGCGGGTAAGTTTAAGTAAAGAACATTTTAAAAACTGTCGGATTTTTGCGCATACGGAAACTTTAGAACCGGAAAAATTATTTGAAATTAAAATAATGTGGATTCGATGCACAGCCAGATAAACAAGCTTGTTAATGAAATCCTTTAAATACAAGATTTATCAAAATGTGTTGGGATAAAATGAGTAAATACTCGAAGGTTGTAAAATGTAAGTCATCCGCTTCTTTTACTTATGTATTAATTTGTGATGTACTTAAATGATTTTGTCTTATGAGGCTGGCAATGCACGTGAAACTCTTCTGATATTGTGGGTGACACATAGTTATGACCCGTGGTACAATAAACAATGAGCAAACCGCTCATTCACTCGTGCGTTGTATCGAGAAAAGCTTCGGCACTGTTTAATGTCATAGTTTTCATTCATGACTAACCGGCCATATGTAATTTACGTCGAATTGAATTCTTTTCCCACCCACAAAGCGCTTCAAAACGGCAAGAGCTGTCATTTCAAAGGGTATCGTCGGTCCATCGTTTTTATATGAAAGTCAGTGTACGTATTCAAATATTGTTTTTTTTTAACGTTGGTAGAAGGGGTTAAATCAGTGACTGCCACCATATGGGCAACAAAATTAAATAGAGTCACTACTCTAGTCCATCACCTTATTTATTAGTCAGGTTATCCGCTGCGCTTTGTTTAAACCAACCGCTTCCCCTTAAGTTCTTTGACTTTCGGTCATTGCAACGTTGTGCTGTCTCCGCTTTGTATGGGGAGGAAATTGAAAACTTCCTACTCCTCTTATATTCTTCTAATTAATTTCGTTGCGGGTCCGAAGACAGCTTTAGAACGTTCTTCGGGATCCCTGAGATCATATCTGCGGGTTTTCGTGGTTGGATACCGCTGTCGATCCTGGCGACACAGGAGACACAGTGGTAGGAATGTGTTGTGGACCTAAGCCCGTTTAAAAAAAATTATATCCGCTGCGCTAAGCGTGTGCCCGCGACGGGTTGTCATGTGGCGTACTTGTTTATTTATATATAGCGATCGTCCTCGCGACGGACGACTCGACTCGGCCTTGCGCCGTTTGTCCACTACCATCGTCAACTGAGAACGAGATTATTTCAGCCGGATAAAATACTATTTTATGACATAGACGATAGGTTTAATTTTCGTCTACGCCTTTAATGACGGCGACGACATCGACGAAACAGCAATGTCGCTAAAAAATGAAACCTACAGCCTAGATCATAAAGTTGCATTTGATCGGGCCGAAAAAATCTCGGTTGACGGAGTTGGTGGAAAAACGGCGTAACGCGGCGTTGCTCTAATAAAAATATGAAATAAAAATGCCACGTGACCACATTTCGAAGAGCACACGCTTAACGCAGTGGAGGGCCTCATTCTCTAAATATCATTAAATTATACCATTCGAATTCTGTATGATACAGGCATTGTCGACGTTAAACAATGCTCACGTGCGAATTAATAGCACTTGTTTGTTCAGACTGGTTTGGACATTCGTTTATGAATTGCCCGGATTATATCCACTGCTTTACATAACGTATTTAAACGATGTTTCGAAATTATAAAATCCTACTTATTGACGCCCTCAACAGAGTTTCGCCAAAGATCGCTTATTTGGTGTCGGTTGGGCGTTAAAAGGGATTTTGCTTTTATAATATTAGTATTGATTCGTATTTTTGTTTGTGCACTCTATGGTAACTCATAATCAGACTTGCCAACTCCAAAAAAGGTATATCCGGGGCACAATAAGTATAGCGATAGATTTCCGGGACGATTGGCGTCCCGCATCCCCCCGGGGTCACGGCGGGACGGTCCAGGACCACTGACTGTTAACTGTACATATATACGCCTACAAAATAATCATTAATTAACGTGGTAACATCATGTGTTACCGAGTAAAATAAATTTACAAAGCCTCTGCCCTAAGGCTGATAAAGTTATTAATACTGTTCATGTAAAAGTTAAATACATCACACCGAATACACCAAAACTAAAGTATATAGAATCAAGTTTGTCTCTTTCAAAGAAACGATCCGCGCGCGGTTGAATGTGTGCGGCGTAGTATCTACGCGCAACCGCACGCACACATAAACAAATCTAAGCGTTACGTGCGCGATAGCAGTGCGAAAAACGAGGCTTCCAACTTTATGTACATGTGACGGCGTATAGATATTAAGGTACAATTCCGACCAGACAGGCAGCCGCAACCCACAACGACTCACAATAAAATGCCTGTTTATGATATAAACTATATATTTTATAAGCTTTACGTCACTTCGAGGCAGCCGCGTCATATGCAGCTCGACCAATCCATACTTCCATACTAATATCATAAATGGGAAAGTGTGTTTGTTTGTCTTTTCTTCACGTTGCAACGGAGCAACTTTATGACGTGATTTTTTGTGTAAAATTTACATATAATAATAAACTTATCTTGGCTTGCTTGGTTGCTGGCTTGGCTTATCATCTAGTGTCATTATGAAATAAAACCTATTGCTAATGTCATTAAGTGGCATTTCATTTGATGTTTTTGATGTGTCGCGGCTGCTGGCATCGAGGATTGGAATATTAACTTTACGGTGTTCACAAATAAATCACGCCGTTCGTTCCATGAAGATGACTTACTTAGTTCTCAATATTCCGCTCTGACAAACTTCATAACTTCGGTATTGTTAAGGCTTTGGCCCCTTGAGGGATAAAAAGGAATGAAGTCGTAACTATTTCGTGAGCCACTCGCGTGACGTCAAAATTGTAACTAAAGCCTAATTATTAAACTTATTCAATATAAACTTTGTTATTATGTTTAGTTAAGAATAATAATTAGCGTAATGTTGTTACTTCAGACAAGAAGAATTCACTTTAGGTGCAAGCGAGAATTGCAACTTTTTTTCCTAATAAACATTCTTTTTATATTGCTACTAGCGGACCCAACGGACGTTGTTCTGCCGGTCTTGATTTGTGAATCTATGCATTCATAAATCCCCTTGAACACCTACAAAAAATGTAGCCTAGTGGGCAAGACCTTTAGTTCGCACTCGAGAGGGTGCAGGTTCAAACTCCGGTGGAGGTGTGTACCAATGAGGCATTTTTCGATCTCAAGTACATAATTCAGATACTCATTGAAGTGGGAGAGCCATGCTTCGCCACGTATGGGCCGGCTGGACTGGAGTGATACCACGGCCTCACAGAAAACTGGCCTGAAACGGTCGGTTGGTTCAGTGAATGAGTTTACTGGTGGCCCAACTTCCACAATCCTTATCTCCCTATTCCCATGCCCCCATAAAGGCCGGCAATGCACTTGCGAGTCTTTAGGTGTCACGAGTGTCTATGGGCGACGGCATCAGGAAACCCGTCTGCTCGTTTGCCCCCTAAATGTCATAGTAGCATGTTAGGACTCAAACACACAGGATATATATTAATCTGAGGTTACTATAGCAATGAAAAACTAACAAAAAGGCATCGAAAATGTCGGGAAAACTTGAATCACAACTCTATAAACCGCATGACAAATTAAAAGTGAATACGTCTGAGGATACCATAAAAGAATATATTAATTTACTGGACCAAGAGAGCCGTGTACCTCGACCATACCAAATGTTTCGTTGTTAGGGTTGTTGCGTGTTTAAAATAAAAAACATATATAGTGCTTTCGCCCAACCTAGGTGGTAGCGGTCATAAACCCTCTCTCGGAAATTTGTTATTTCTATACCAACCATGTTTGACAACTGCAAAGTGACAACACATCACTTTGGTGTCAAACGCAGTTTGTATAGAATCGGATTTCTTTTGACAGAGGGTTCATTACATTTACCACCTAGATTAGGGACTATCCATAAAGTACGTTACATAAATTTCATGGTTTTTAGTATCCCCCCCCTGTCACAGGTGGTCACATTTCAGAGGGCCCCACACCTAAAAATTAAAACCACTTCAATTTTTAAAATTTTGAGATTAAATTAAAAAATTTGAAATGCGATGTCGTAAATCTGAGGACCCCCGCCCCTATGTCACACCTTGTCACACTTCGACGACCCATTACCTCCCCACCTTTACTTGTGACATACTTTATGAATGATCAAGCGATAGAACTATAGCTAATCAGCCTCGCAACATATTTTCTTGGTAACTGGAAAATGGCCAAATGATTCTTATCGCAGTATACAATCCTTTTTCTTAGAAAAATCTTCGGTCAACGATGAAAAGTTAGTCCAAAACGTTTGGCCCTTCTCTTATGAGATCTTTAAACAGGGTTGTCAATATCCAAAGTGTGCAGCAGCCCTACGCAGTTGAACTGGGTATTAGCAATTCAGTGTACGGACTGACTCGGTCGAGTTTAATCCAAACGCGAACGAGGCTTAAGTGACGAAGTTACAGCGAATAATGCATGAACAGAGCGAATAATTTTAATATGGACACCAAAACCCTAATCCCTTTTCTAATTGGCTTCAGTATAGCGTTTGTTACAGTTTTGTTATATTTAGGGGGCAAGCGAGCAGACGGGTTACCTGATGGAAAGCAACTACGGTTGCCCATGGACGCTCGTGACATCCGAAAAGTCACAAGTGCATTTCCGGCCTTTATGAGGTAATAGGAAATGGGAATAAGGATGACCCAACTTCCCTAATCACCCTCGGATTAGGGAAGTTGGGCCACCGGTAAACTCACTCACTGAACGAAGCACAGCACAACGCCGTTTCACGCCAGTTTTCTGTGAAGCCGTGGTATCACTCCAGCCGAGCCGGCCCATTCGCGCCAAAGCATGGCTTTACCACGGTAGTGAGCAATGAGCGTCTGAATTACTTGAGATCGGAAAATGTCTCATTGGTACTCGCCTCCACCGGGGTTCGAACCTGCAACCTTGAACAAAAGGTCTTGCCAGCTACTAGGCTACGGACGCTCTACAGTTGGATTCCATCACTCACGATTTAAAAAAACCCGACTCTAGAGTATTATTTTTTTTTTATTACAGTTGTGATAGTTATGATACAACATTCTGAAATTCTTGCGCTGAACACTTTAACGTGATACTTATATTACGATCTTCGCAATAAAATCACAATGTACAATCTGGAAAGCTGCAACAGAGCCATACAAATTGGTAGCGTTATGTCAAACTCGGCCGGCGGATCATGACTTACATGGCATTTACATATTTCGACCAAATGACGTAAGTTCGTCCACTGGCTCTTTTTAAATTTTCCCGATGGTAAAATAATGGCTATGTTATTTTTTTTTAGCCTAAAGAACACTTAGCCCAATTGACTTTGCCTTTTTAGAGCTTTTTATCAAAAAGCATAATACACATTCGACTCGAACGAGAACTGTGTAAAGTATGTTATGAAAAACCATTTCAAATTATTAAATAACGGAAAATAGGTTTTGAATTTTTATTTTATTTCATTTGGTAGAGCACTGGAGATATAATCTAATAAATGGTTAATACTTTCCATCAAATCATATTCAAATTTCATCGATATTCGATTCTTCGAAAAGCGATTGTTAGAGGTTGTTTTGAACATTCGCGATTTCCTTAATGGATTCGGTACACATCACCTAAGTGCTACTTCGATCACTTTAATGGGTATTATGAATAAATCTTATTTTCGCCTAATTCAGTGACAAATTTTTCTGTAACATTTCCGATAGCTTACACAATAAATTTATACCAAAAAGTAATATCAATTAGTTTTTTGCACCATAATATATAGATGTGGTCAGCTCATATTACGATGGCATGAATCTTGTGCGATTTAGTTCTTTAATAAATGAAAACCAGGGATGAAGGAATGTTCTACGTAAGGAAATTACCGATAATAATATAATTGCTTCGTACTGGAGGTCGCCCTATGATCTAAATTCGACCATAAATGTTTAAATTCATCGTATAGAGGAGCTATAAAAACCATAATCTATTTTCGATTTAATCATAAACTTTTATTTGGCATATATATCTCGTTACCAGACCATTATATTTTATTAAGAAGAAAATCATCTTCAACCATACGACGAAAGAGTATTTCTTGTATGATTATCGTGTCATGTCAAAATATTGTAGTGTTTTATTTATTTATTTAAAATATGCAAAATTAACACATATTTTTAAATAATATTGGTATTCTACGCTTTTCCTCCATATCAACTACAACTGCGAGAAATTTCATGCAGTTTTATCAACGTGTCTTTATTAAAAAGGGGTACAAAGTTTTCCGCTCGCGTATTAATATATAAATATCATAGTAACAGGTACTGGTGGTCAAGTTAGTCGTGTACAGCTTACCCTTACTTAAATTAGATAGTTTTACGTTTCCTAAAATGATTACTCTTACATGGTCTCAATTGCCCATCCAGTAAGTCGGGCTCGGGGCCAAACACTTGTTCAGAGCCTTTGTGTTGCGAACTTTACGTGTATTCAAATGTAAAGTTTCCTTAAATAGGTTTGTTCCGCTCGAGCGATTTTAAATAAAAGAGTTAAATATAAGACGTAAAAAAAACAAGTGTTAGTTAGACTTTCGTTTGAATCATTACTTCTATATGTCCAAAAAGGTTTTAGACAAAAGGAAAATTAGTCAAACAGTATATTATGAAGGATGGTAATAGCCAAATATATATTTGCCGTTTCAGGAAAGGCAAGAGAAAAAAATATTACACAAGAATGTATCGCAAGTTATTATTTGCAATATCCGTTGAAAATCTCCTATATACAGTGAGAATAAAACCTACAGTCTGAATAAAACTTAGTTCGGTCTGAAACAGACATGACCCATATTTGCCTGGAACAGTAATTATATCGAGAAACAATAAACACCCGTATCACCCTCTCGGCGCTCATAAAAGTAATATCCCATTATAAACGCACGATATTAAAAGAAAACGTACAAACGTACTACTTTCTCGTTCGAAAATCGTTTAATAAATTTAAACAATTGATATACACATAAAATCCAAGCCCACTCATTTACTAACTATAAATTCGAAAGTATGCTTGTGTCTGTTTTGTACCTCTGCACACTTTGTAACGATTTTGCTGAAATTTGGTATAGATTTTTTTTAAGTCCTGGGGGGAAATTTTCAGGATGTGACAAAAAGTTCATATTGGAATAAATTATCGAATGTGAACTTTTTACGAGCGAAACATAGTTTGTTGTATTCTGAGCGCTTCGCACTCGAAGTTTTTGTGAAAATTATGAAATATTTCGAGTGTGAAGCGCCGAGAATACAACAAACTGTGTTCGCTCGTACAAAAGTTCACACTCTATATGTTATTCGAGTATGAAATTTTTCTTACATCCTGAGAATTGCTCCCCAGAGAAGGACATGGTATATTATTTATTTCGAAAAATGTACGGTTTCAAAGTCCAAACCAAAAGTATTTAATTCAAAGTAGGTATTCTATATTATATATATTATACACTTTTTGAACGTTGAACTAGTCGTGCGAGGGGAACCGGTGCGGCGTAGGAAACTTGCAATCGAACTCGTTCTCTATCGATAAACGAATTTTGATGCAAAGAAGTTGCAGATATCATCTAGTTTTAATATAATCACGTCTGATAAATCTATGCAGTGTATGTAAGTGAATAACTATCCTCTTAAAAACCACTAGTAAATATATGCACCGTTCTATACAAAGACTCATTTTTTCGTTCGTCGTGAGTAATTAACACAAAAATTCATTGCATTGCATCTTCTGTGGGTGAAGTAACTACTCATCAAAGAGTGTAGTGCCTGAGTCAGGATTATAAATTAATGACCGTGTTGTTGCTCAAACGCATACAGCATTCTCACAACAAGGATTCAGAAGCTCAACCTTTCAAGCTAACTATTAGCGAGTGTCATTACGATATTTAGATAAGCGGTAGCGTGTCAAGACAAGTTCTAGCTGCCAACGCCAAGGGTATTTTTCTTCAGAGTAGGAGCATTCGTACTATGTTCACGAGAGAAAAAATTCCTCATTGGTACACGCCTTGATCTGGTATAGAACCTGCACCAAAAGTCTACTCACTAAGCCACGGACGCGCGGACGCCCAGACCTAATGCGCTAAATAAAACAAACATACTTACTTTACTTTATTACTACACTTATTACTCTACTAGTAAAGACAAAATCACAGTTCCAACGTTCCCATCTACAAGCTGCATTAACTGAAGATCAATTTTTTTATGACGACCTCTGTAGCTCAGTTGGTAAGCGCGTTGGTAGCTTACGCCAGGGGTTGCGGGTTCGAATCCCGCCGACGGAGCAAAAAGTTTTT